>JAABKJ010009372.1:0-11221 GCA_011634705.1 Andricus grossulariae
TGTTCACGAAACGTCGGCAAGTTTCGTAGTTTTGCACACGATTGAAACCCGAAAAAGCTTTAAATTTTAATTTATCAATTCAAATTAACGTTTTTCTTTTTTAATCCTCTATTCTCTATCTTATCATATCCTTTATCTATTAAGGTTAATCTTTTTCCATATCTTTTTCCATCTTAATTCTCGTATATATTTTTCAATCTCCTTGTCAATCTAATTTCCCGTCTATCTTTTTTAATCTCTTCGCCAATTTAAATTCATATCTATATTTTTCAATCCTCTGTTCTCTATCTCATCCTATCCTTTATTTATCAACGTTCATCTTTTTCTATCTCTTTGTCAATCTAAATTCACTTTTATCTTTTTTAATCACCTCTTCTCTATATCATTCTATCCTTTATCTATTAGGGTCAGTCTGTTTCTATTTATTTTTCAATCTAAATTTCAGTCTATCTTTTTCTTAAACCTTACCAATCTAAATTTCAGTCTATCTTTTTCCAACCTTTGTTCTCTATCTGATCCTGTTATTTATTTGTCTACGTCAATCTTTTTCAATATCTTTGTCAATATAAATTCTGGTTTATCTTTTTCAATCTCCTGTTCTCTATCTCATTCTATCCTTTATTGGTCCACGATAATCTTTTCCTATTTCAATCTAAATTCATGTCTATCTTTTTCAATCCTGTGTTCTCTATTTTATCCTATCCTTTATCCACATCAATCTTTTCCTATCTGTTTTTCAATATAATTTCCCTGTCTATCTTTTTCAAACTCTTTGTCAATCTCAATCCATGTCCATCTTTTTCAATCCTCTGTTGTCTATCTTATCCTATCTTTTATCAATTAAGGTCAATCTTTTTCTATTCGTTTTCAATCTAAATGCCCGTCTATCTTTTTCCATCTCTTTGTCAATTTAAATTCACGTTTTTCGTTTTTAATGCTTTTTTCTCTATCTTATCCTATCCTTTATTTATTAAGGTCAATCTTTTTCTATATCTTTTTCAATCTAAATTCTCGTATATATTTTTCAATCTCCTTGTCAATATAATTTTCCGTCTATCCTTTCCAATGTCTTTGTCAATCTAAATTCAGGTTTATCTTTTCCAATCCCCTCTTCTCTATCTCATTCTATCCTTTATCTGTCCACGACAATCTTTTCCTATTCCTATTTCAATCTAAATGCATGTCTATCTTTTTCAATCCTCTGTTCTCTATTTTATCCTATCCTTTATCCACATCAATCTTTTTCTATCTGTTTTTCAATCTAGATCTCTGTCTATCTTTTTCAAACTCTTAAGTCAATCTCAATCCATGTCCATCTTTTTCAATCTTCTGTTCTCTATCTTATCATATCTTTGATCAATCAAGGTCAATCTTTTTCTATCTTTTTTTCTATCTGGATCCCCGTCTATCTTTTTCAAACTCTTTGTCAATATAAATGAATGTCTATCTTTTTCAATTCTCTGTTCTCTATCTCATCCTATCCTTTATCTATCCACGTTGATCATTTTCTATCTCTTTCTTAATCTAAACAACCGTCTATCATTGTCAATCTCCTCTTCTTTATCTCATCCTATATTAGGTCTATCAACGTCTATCTTTTTCCATCTCTGTCAATTTAAATTCACGTTTTTATTTTTTAATCCTCTGTTCTCTATTTCATCCTATCCTTTATGTAATAAAGTCAATCTTTTTCTATGTATTTTTCAATCTAAATTCTCGTCTATATATTTCAATCTCCTTGTCAATTTAGTTTCCAGTCTATCTTTTTTAATCTCTTCGTCAATCTAAATTCACGTCTATCTTTTTCAATCCTCTGTTCTCTATCTTGTCCTATCCTTTATCTATTAAGATCAATTTTTTCTATCTGGTTTTTATATCTGGATCCCTGTCTATCTTTTTCAAAACCTTTGTCAATCTAAATTTATGTCTATCTTTATCAATTCTCTGTTATTTACCTTATCCTATCTTTTACTAATTGAGGTGTATCGTTTTCTATTTATTTTTTAATCTAAATGCCCGTCTATCTTTTTCAATCTCTTTGTCAATATAAAGTTATGTCTATCTTTTTCAATCCTCTGTCCTCTACCTGATCCTATCCTTTATCTATCCACGATAATATTTTTCCATCTCTTTGTTAATCTAAGCTCTCGTCTATCATTGTCAATCCTCTTTTCTCTATCTTATCCTCAATCTATTAAGGTTAATCTTGTTCTACCACTTGTTCAATCTAAATTCATGTCTATCTTTTTCAATCGTGTTCTCTATCTTGAACTACTCTTTATCTATTACCGTCAATCTTTTTATATCTCTTTTTGAATTTTAATTCTCGTCTATCGTTTTCAATCTCCTTACCAATCTCATTTCCCGTCGAACTTTTTTAATCTCTTCGTCAATCTAAGTTCATGTCTATGTTTTTTAATCCTCTGTTCTCTATTTTATTCTATCCTTTGTCTATCTACATCAATATTTTTCTGTTTTCAATCTGGATCCTCGTCTATCTTTTTCAATCTCTTTGTCAATCTAAATTCATGTCTATCTTTTTCAATCCTGTTCCCTATCTTGTCCTATTCTTTATCTATTACAGTCGATCTTTTTCTATCCCTTTTTCAATCTAAATTTCCGTCTATCGTTTTCAATCTGCTTGTCAATCTCATTTCCTGTATACCTCTTTTAATCTCTTTGTCAATCTAAATTCATGTATATTTTTTTTAAACCTCTGTTCACTATTTATCCTATCCTTTGTCTATACACATCAATCTTTTTCTATCTGTTTTTCAATCTGGATCCCCGTCCATCTTTTTCAATCCCTTTGTCAATATAAATGCACGTCTATATTTTTCAATCTTCTGTTCTCTATCTCATTCTATCCTTTATCTACCAACGTCTATCTTTTTCTATCTCTTCGTCAATATAATTTGAGGGTTATCTTTCCCAATCCTCTGTTCACTATCTTATCCTATCCTTTATCTATTAAGGTCAATCTCTTTCTATCTCTTTTTTAATCCAAATTCCCATCTCTCATTTTAATTCTCTTTGTCAGTCTAAATGCCCATCTATTTTTTCAATCTCTTTGTCAATCTAAATTCATGTATATTTTTTTTAAACCGGTGTTCTCTATTTTATCCCATCCTTTATGTATCCACATCAATCTTTTCCTATCTGTTTTTTAATCTGGATCCCCGTCCGTCTTTTTATATCCTTTTTGTCAATCTAAATTCCCGTCTATCTTTTTCAATCTCCTTGTCAATTGAATTTCCCTCCTATCTTTTTTAATCTTCTGTTCTCTATCTTATCCCATCTTTTATCAATTAAGGTCAAACTTTTTCTATTTCTATTTCAATCTAAATACTCGCCTATCTTTTTCAATCGCTTTGTCAATTTAAATTCATGTCTATCTTTTTTAAACCTCCGTTCTCTATTTTATCCTATCCTTTATCCACATCAATCTTTTTCTATCTGTTTTCCAATCTGGATCCCCGTCCATCTTTTTCAACCTCTTTGTCGATATAAATTCACGTCTATCTTTTTTAATCCTCTGTTCTCTATCTTATCCTACCCTTTGTCTATTAAGGTCAATCTTTTTATACCACTTATTCAATTTGAATTCCCGTCTATCTTTTTCTATTTCTTTTTCAATCTAAATGCCCGTCTATCTTTTTAAATCTCTTTGTCAATCTAAATTCAGGTCTATCTTTTTCTATCCTCTGTTCTCTGTCTTATCCTATCTTTTATCGATTAAGATCGATCTTTTTCTATCTGTTTTTTCTATCTGGATTCATGTCTATCTCTTTCAATCCTGTTCTTTATCTTTTAATCTCTTCGTCAATCTGAATTCATGTCTATGTTTTTTAATCCTCTGTTCTCTATTTTATCCTATTCTTTGTCTATCTAGATCAATCCTTTTCTATCTGTTTTCAATCTGGATCCCCGTCTATTTTTTTCAATCTCTTTGTCAATCCAAATTCATGTCTATCTTTTTCAACCCTCAGTTCTCCATCTTATCCCATCTTTCATCAATTAGGGTCAATCTTTTTCTATTTCTTTTTCAATCTTAATGCCCGTCTATCTTTTTCAATCTCTTTGTCAATCTAAATTCACGTCTCTGTTTTTCAATCCTTTGTTCTTTATTTTATCCTATCCTTTGTCTATCTACATCAATCTTTTTCTATCTATTTTTCAATCTGGATCCCCGTCCATCTTTTTCAATCTCTTTGTCAATATAAATGCACGTCTATCTTTTTCAACCCTGTTCTCTATCTTGTCCTATTCTTTATCTATTACAGTCAATCTTTTTCTATCTGTTTTTCAATTTGAATTCTCTTCTATGGTTTTCAATCTCCTTGTCAATCTAATTTCCCGTCTATCTTTTTCAATCTCTTCGTAAATCTAAATTCATGTCTATCTTTTTCAATGCTCTGTTCTCTATCTCATCTTATCCTTTATCTATCCACATCAATCTTTTTCTATCTGTTTTTCTATCTGGATCCCCGTCTATCTTTTTCAATCTCTTTGTCAATCCAAATTCACGTCTATCTTTTTCAATCCTTTTCTCTATCTTGTTCTATTCTTTATCTATTGAAGTCGATCTTTTTCTACCTCTTTTTCAATCTAAATTCCCGTCTATCGTTTTCAATCACCTTGTGAATTTAATTTCCCGTCTATCTTTTTTAATCTCTTCGTCAATCTGAACTCATGTCTATGTTTTTCAATCCTCTGTTCTTTATTTCATCCTATCCTTTGTCTATATTCATCAATCTTTTTCTATATATTTTTCAATCTGGATCCCCGCCCATCTTTTTCTATCTCTTCGTCAATCCTCTATCTTATCCTATCCTTTATCTATTAAGGTCAATCTCTTTCTATCTCTTTTTTAATCTAAATTCCCGTCTATCATTTTTAATCTCTTTGTCAATCTGAGTTCACGTCCATCTTTTTTAATCCTCTGTTCTTTATCGCATCCTATCCTTTATCTATCCACGTTAATCTTTTCCTATCTTTTTGTTAATCTAAACTCCCGTCTACCATTGTCAATCTCCTCTTCTTCATCTCATCCTATCCTAAGTCTATCCACGTCTATCTTTTCCTATCTCGTTGTCAATCTGAATTCACATCTATCTTTTTCAATCCTCTGTTCTCTATCTCATCCTATCCTTTATCTTTCAACGTCAATATGTTTCTACCTCTTTTTCAATTTGAATACCCGTCCATATTTTTCAATCTCTTTGCCAATTTAATTTCACGTTCATCTTTTTCGATAATCTGTTCTCTATCTTATACTATCCTTTATCTATTAAGGTCAATCTTTTTCTTTTTTTTTTTAATCTAAATTCTCGCCTATATTTTTCAATCTCCTTGTCATTCTAGTTTTCCATCTATCCTTTTCAATCTTCTGTTTTCCATCTCATCCTATACTTTATCTATACACGTCTATCTTTTTCTATCTTTTTGTCAATCTAAGCTCACGTCTTTCTCTCTTAATCCTATTTTCTCTATCTTATCCTATCCTTTATCTTTTAAGGTCAATCTTTTTCTATTTTTTTTATAATATAAATTCCCGTCTATCTTTTTCAATCTCTTTGTCAATCTAAATTCACATTCATCCTTTTCAATCTCTTTGTTAATCTAAATTCATGTCTATCTTTTCCAATCCTCTGTTCTCTATCTCATCCTATCTTTTATCTATCAACGTCAATCTTTTCTACCTCTTTTTCAATTGAAATTCCCGTCTATCTTTTTCAATCTCTTTGTCAATCTAATTTCACGTTCATCTTTTTCGATAATCTGTTCTTTATCTTATCTTATCCTTTATCTATTAAGGTCAATCGTTTTCTATCTTTTTTTCAATCTAAATTCCCGT
This sequence comes from Andricus grossulariae, assembly GCA_011634705.1. Taxonomy (NCBI): domain Eukaryota; kingdom Metazoa; phylum Arthropoda; class Insecta; order Hymenoptera; family Cynipidae; genus Andricus; species Andricus grossulariae. Next base: position 5,858 of record JAABKJ010009372.1, read on the forward strand.
CTATCTTTTTTAATCTCTTTGTCAATATAAATTCACGTCTTTCTTTTCCATTCCTCTGTTTTTTACCTTTTCCTATCCTTTATCTATTATGGTCAATATTTTTCTATCTCTTTTTCAATATAAATTCCCGTCTATCTTTTTCAATCTCTCTGTTCTCTATCTCATCCTATCCTTCATCTATCAATACCTATATTTTTCTATCTCTTTGTCAATCTAATTTCACATTTATCTTTTTCAATCCTCTGTTCTCTATCTTTTCCTATCCTTTATCTATTTAGGTCAATCTTTTTCTATTTCTTTTTCAATCTAAATTCCCATTTATCTTTGTCAATCTCCTCTTCTTTATCTGATTCTATACTACGTCTATCAACGCTTATTTTCCTCTGTTTGTCAATCTAAATTCACGTCTATCTTTTTGAATCCTCTTTGCTCTATCTCATCCTATCCTTTATCTATCCACCTTAATATTTTTCTATCTCTTTGTTAATCTAAGCTCATGTCTATTTTTTTTCAATCTCCTCTTCTTTATTACATCCTATTCATATCAGTCAAATTCTTCAAGCATTATGTCCAGAATTTTTAATTTTATTTTTTGTCTAGAATTCTACGTCGTGAAGTATTACATTTTTGTATAGATTTCTGATCTAAATATCATGTAAAAATTTGATTCTTTGATTAATATCAGCAATTTCATAATGTATGTCTTTTATTTCTGTATTTAAAATTTAAATTTTGAATTTTCTACATAATCTACTAATTCTATTTCTATTAATTGGATCAAAAAATCTTAGTTTATCAAAATTCTTGAAATTTTCCAAGTGAGTTGGGATGAGACCACTTTTTCGGCATTTAATTAGAAAAAATTTTAATTACGTAAAGGAGCTACTCTTGATGATAAACAAGAGAATTTTTGTAAAAGTACCATTATTCGAATTCCAAAATTGAATCTGCTCCATTAAAAATCAAAAATGAAGAAAATCACACATTCCTAAAATTATTAATATTTAAAAATACCCTTCTTACAGTATTTAAATAAAATGTAGATTTTTTTCGACAAATTAGGGTAAAAAATTATTTAGCCTCAATTAAAAGTACTCTTAGAAATATTCATGAGCAACTCCTGCATTTCGTTGAAAATTCGTATTCTTTTATATAAAAAATCAAGTTTTTTTTTGTTAAAAACGCAACTACGTTTGGTTGAAAATTAATCTGTTTTGGTTGAGGTTGAACTATTTTGCCGAAAATTCGTCTTTTTTGGTTAAATTATATTGTGGTTTATTTAAAATAAAAATATTTATTTGCAAATTCATTTCTTTGGTTGAAAATTTAACTAATTTGTTGAATGTTTTCTTTTTGAGGGTAGAAATGAATTTTTTTAACAGAAAATTGAACTATTTTGTTTAGTTTTTTTAGTTTAGAAATTCAACTATGTGGTTCCAATTTTCCGTACTTTTTTTAAAATTTGTCTTTTTTGGTAGAAAAATAATATTGTTGGTTGAAAATTCATATATTTTGTTGAAAATTGATTTTTGAGTTAAAAACTAATTTTTTAAACTCAAAATATAACTATTTGATTATTAATAATTGAAACTTCATATTTTTGGGTTGAAAACTCAGTTTTTTGTGAAAAAATCATATTTTTGTGTTGAAAATTCATCCATTTTGCAGATAATTCGTCCTTTCGGCTTTAAAATTCTACAATTTTGTTAAAAAATTTGTATTTTTGGGTAGAAAATTAATCTCCTTGATGGAAAATTCATCTTTTTTGTTTCAAATTTAACAATTGGTTAAAAATTCACCTCTTTGGTTTGGAATTCAACTTTTTGTTAAAAATTCTTCTTTTTTTTTGGATAAAATTTAATTTTTTATCTGAAAATTTCACTAATTCATTATGTGTTAACGCTTTGCCAGGGGATAGGAAAACTGCAGAAAACCACCTTCCGAGTTCATCCAGTTTTTCGACAGTCCAGTTTGAAGTAATTGTATGAATAAATTTCTTCTCTTGGTATTAAAAAAAAAAAGATTTTCGGAAATCTTTTGTAACGTTTGAAAACCTTGTTAAATATTTTTTTTTCAATAATTTTTCAAGATAAAAAATCACTTTTAATGTATAATTCTTCAAATTTCAAATTATTTTTGAAATTTCTCAAAAAAATCTCAACATCTTCAAAATAAAAAAAAACTGTATTTTATATCTGTTTTACTGGGCAGAGAAGCTGTGTAAAAAAAATATTTTTGAGATTTATGATATTTGAGAATTGTAAACAGTTACGAAGTTTCTGTGACTTTTCTTGCATTTTAAAATGCAAATTAGTTCTGTGCATAGTTCAATCGATCTGCATGATTTACATCCAAGTTCTCTCCGGCAAGACTCGATATTTGCATAAGACTCTCTCTTCAATTATTTCGCGAATGTTTGCACTTATATATGTGTGTGGCGCACACACAATCATAGTAATCTTGAACATTCACTGCATAAGCTGTTGCAGCTAGAAATTAGTACAAAAATTTATAAATAATATTTTTGAGTATTTTTATTTTTTACTAGAAACAAATACCATGAAATTAATTTTTGCTTTAATAATTTGTTTATGAAAATTGTTTGAATAATTAATAATTCTTGTAAATTTGCAAAGCATCGTAGGAAAGATTTATTGGAAATTCATTCTTTGTTGATTCCGTAAAAAATTTAATTAGCTGAAAAATAGCCAAACTCAGAATTTGTTTATGAAAATTGTTTAAATAATTAATAATTCTTGAAAATTTGCAAAGCATCATAGATAAAAGTCATCGGAAAGATATTCTTAGTCAAATCTGGAAAAACTTGAACATATTCGTTGAAAAATAGCCAAACTCAGAATTTGTTTATGAAAATTGTTTAAATAATCAATAATTATTGTGAATTTGCAAAGTATCGTATGATAGAGTAATCAGAAAGACATTCTTAGTTGACTTTGTAAACAAAGTGTGCATATTGCTTAAAAAATAGCCAAACTCTGAATATGTTTATGAAAATTGTTTAAATAATTAATGATTATCATATATTTTCAAAGTACCATAGAAAAGATTGATTGGAAATACTTTCATTCAAGATACCTCAAACTAATTTATCCTATTCGTTGAAAAAAGGCCAAGGTCATAATTTGTTTATGAAAATTGTTTAAATAATCAATAATTTTTTGAAATTTTCAAAGCATCATAGAAAAAGTCACGTGAAATATAGTCTTAGTTAATTCTGTGAAAAAATTTAGTATAATCTTTAAAAAATAGCCAAACTCAGAATGTGTTTATGAAAATTGTTTATATAAGTAACAATTATTGCAAATTTGCAAAGTATCGAAGAAGAGATTTATTGGAAATTCATTATTTGTTGATTATGTGAAAAAATTCAGCATATTTATAGAAAAATGGTCAAGCCATTAATTTGTTAATGAAAATTGTTTGAATAATTAATAATTGTTGGACATTTGCAAATTATCGTAGAAAAAAGTCATCGGAAAGATATTCTTAGATAAGTATGTAAAAACATTAAGCCTGATCGTTGAAAAATAGCCATGCTCTGAATATGTTCATGAAAATTGTTTATATAAGTAAAAATTATTGCAAATTTGCAAAGTATCGAAGGGAAGATTTATTGGGAATTCATTCTTTATTGATTATGTGAACAAATTGAGCATATTCGTAGAAAAATGGTCAAACTCTTGATAAGTTTATGAAGATTGTTTAAATAATTAATAGTTCTTGGAAATTTGCAAATTATCGTAGAAAAAAGTCATCGGAAAGATATTCTTAGATAATTATGTAAAAACATTGAGCCTTTTTGTTGTAAAATAGCCAAACTCTGAATATGTTCATGAAAATTGTTTATATAAGTAACAATTATTGAAAATTTGCAAAGTATCCGAGGAAAGATTAATTGGAAATTCATTCTCTGTATTGAGCTTATTCATAAAAAAATGGTCAAACCCTTAATTTGTTTATGAAAAAGTCACCGGAAAGATATTCATAGACAATTATGTAAAATTGATCATATAAGTAACAATTATTGCACATTTGCAAAGTATCGGAGGAAATATTTATTAGAAATTCATACTTTGTTGATTCCGTGAAAAAATTGAGCCTATTCATTGAAAAATGGTTAAACTCCTAATTTTGTTATGAAAATTGTTTATATAATAATTATAATCCTTGGAACTTTTCAAAGCATCATAGAAAAAAGTCATCGGAAAGATATACTTAGTTAATTCTGTGAAAAATTGAGCTTATTCGTTGAAAAATAGCCAAACTAAGAATTTGTTTGATAAAATTGTTTAAATAATTGATAATTACTGTATATTTGAAAAGTATAGAAAGAAAGAGTTATTGGAAATATATTAATTGTTGATTCCGCAAAAAAGAGCCTATTCGTTGAAAAATGGACAAATTCCTCATTTGTTTATGAAAATTGTTTGAATAATGATTAATTCTTAGAAATTTGCAAAGCATCATAGAAAAAAGTCAATTTGAAGATATTTTTAGTTAATTCTGCAAAAAAAAAATTATACTACGATCGAAGTAACTTATCAGTATAACTTTTCTCATCGATAATGTAAACAAATGAAATGATTCAAACAGAAAAATAAGGACAATATTTGTTATAATTGTTTGAAATTGTAAATTTTATTTTTGATGTCTAACGATTTTTTATTAAAAATGACAATTTTCAATGAAAAATACTAATATAACATTTGTTTAAGATGCTCCCGTTTTTCCGGTGAAAAACGCGACCGTAACATAAAATTGTTAAAAAATGTTTAATCTTCTTTGAAATTCAATTTTTTTTTTTCAATTAGAAATATCAATTCCGGTATTTTGAATAAAAATATTTTAGTTTTTGATCAGAAACAGTTCAATTTATCAAAAAAAAACAACGAATTGTCAACAAAATAGTTGAATTCTCAAACAAAAAAGAAAAATTGTCAACTAAACCGTTACATTTTTAACTAAAAAAGACGAATTTTTCACCAAAAAAATAAAATTTTAAAACCAAAAGGCTAAGTTGTCAACAAAATAGTTGAATTTTCCACCAAAAAAGATTTTCAGTCAAGAAGGAATACAAATTTCAACCAAATTATTATTTGGGGAAAAAAATCATTTTCTATACAAAATACGAATTACGAATGTCTATATATTTTTTAAGTTTATTTGTTTTTAAGGTTATAAAAATGTAGTTTTTTGAGATTTCTTGAGAAAATACAAAAATATTTTTGAAAATTTCAAATTTCCGGAAAAATGATCCAGAAAATTTTAAAGAATTTTTCTTTATTTCAGAGGATTTTACAAAATTTTAGAAAAACATCGGGTCAGTTTCAAAGATATTTAGGG
>JAABKJ010009373.1:0-11221 GCA_011634705.1 Andricus grossulariae
GCTCATGCCAACCTGAGAACAAATTGTATTATCAACATCAGTTGGTGACGTCTTTGCAATATTGGAGACTAAAGTCGGTTTAAAAGTATGGACCCCTCATTTTTCTTGTTTGCAACTCGCAAAAAAAAAAATTTCTGACATATCTAATAAAAAGCATCTGAGAGCTCATAGTCTTCCAAATGCTGCGATATGTTTAATTTTTTCTTCAAATTTTTTTTTAATAGTTAGCAAAATTTCCAAAAAAACAGGGGGTTTCGGCCTGATTTTTCAAGGGTCGACTTTGACCTGTTCCCAGAAGGAGGGCAACGTTAGGAAAAATCTTTAAAAAATTCACGTATATTCTTTGAACATTTCTGAATGCAATGCATTTTTGAAAATGCTCAAATATGGAATAGTTTACTTTTTACGGTAAATTATTTACATAAACTTTATCTTGCGAACGAATAAAAATAAGAATCCGTTTAATCGCTCCAAATGTGCAGTTTTCTCATGCGATTGCAGTACAATAATTAAATTGACGATAAAATCATCCTCACTCAAGCGATATTATTTTGCATATTTCTGACTCGAATCAGTGTGGGCGTATGATCAGCACAGCGAGACAAGTGACAGCAAAAAAAGTAGCCTTTCTGTAACAAAAGTAATTCCAGAAGCAAGACAAATGGCCGAAACAGATGTGTTACCCGTACCCGGCTGGTAGGGTAAGTTGACGCACGTGGACTTTTTAGAAAGTCCTCATGATAAAGTATTTTAATTAATAAAAATTCAATTTTTAGTATAAATAAAGCAAAGCTCAGATATTGATCTACGTGTGACATATTTTTCCATTGAATTATTGAATATACTTTTCTGTCTACCGACTGATATATGTTATGCGCGCCGCATTACCCGCGTCTCCCATATTAACCCGATTCAATATGTTATTGATAACGAAATTCCTAATATAAATTCATTGTAACACTTCTGTAGTATTGGATATCTTTTAGAATGACTTCCATTTTTTTGTGAAATTCAGATTATTTTTTAAAGTTTCAGAAATCTTCACAAATATTTATGGAAGCGTGACTTTTCAGAATGAAAAATTGTCAAAAATTTTCCCAAGAATCTTAAAGGCATTATTATATTGTTTTGAAACCTTTGACAATACTTGAAAAATTCATTTCAAATGTAACCATATCTGAATTTCGTTCCGCATAGTTGCAAAACCTTTTCAAAACTTGGATTATTTCGAAAATATTTTCAGAACTTCTAAATGTTTTGTTACATAGTTTAATTGTTTCCTGCAAATTGAATGTAATTGTCTTCAAATTTTGTAGACAATATTTCGACAATTCGGAAAATATTTTTAAAGAATCATTGTAGTTTCCACATGAATCTGCAGAAAATGAAACATATCAAATAACTCGAAAAGCTTGCACATTTTATTTCGAAATCTAAACAAAAGTTTTTCTTATTTTTCAGGATTAAAAAAAAAATTTAGTAATAATTTGAATCATTCCAAATGATATTCAAAAGTTCTGAAGAAAATTAAAAAATGATGCACCATTTAAAAATATTGCAAAAAATTGTGAGAAAATTATATATTTTTTTAGATTTCGAAATAAAATTTGCAAGATTTTTGAAAATTTCGATAGATTAGAAGAGAATAAAAAATGTTTCTAACAGTTCTACGGAGATTGAAATCATTTTTTATTGCGAATAATGCATTTGAAGGTATAAAATTATTTATAGTTTGGAAATATTTCAAGAAATTCTCAAAAAATTATAAATTTATTTCGAATTCAAAATAAACTTTGGAAGATTTCCGAGAATTTTAATAGGTTGAAAGAGAATAAGAAAATGTTCTGTAGATTCATGGAGAAATTGCAACGATTTTTTAAAAATATCTTGCAAATTGTCGGAATATTATCTATGAAATTCAAAGACAATTACTTCAATTTGCAGGAAACATTCAAATTATGTAGAAAGATATTTAGAAGTTCTAAAAATATTTTCGAAACAAGTTAAGTTTTGAAAAGGTTTTCAACGAGGTAGAACGAAATGTAGATTTGGGTACATTTGAAATAAAATTTTTAAAGGTTTCAATACAATGTAATAATATCGTAAAGATTCTTGGGGAAATTTTTGATAATTTTTCATTTTAAAAGTCACACTTCTATGAATATTTGTGAAAATTTCTGAAAGTTCAATCTTATCTGTTTCGACCAATTGGCTTGATTCTGGAATTACTATAGTCATAGAAGGAATACTTTTTTTGCTGCGACTTGTCCCGATGTGCTGGTCACACGCCCACACTGATAAAAGTCAGAAATATACAAAATTATATCTCTTAAGCCATTAAACGGCTTCCTATGTTCATTTGTTCGCAAGATAAAGTTTTTTCAATAGTTAGAGGGAAAAACATCCCAAAAAGAGGGGTTTTCGGCCTCCTTTTTCGAGGGTCGATTTTGACATGTTCCCAGAAGGAGGGCGACGTTAGGAAAAATCTGAATAAATTCATAGATATTCTTTGAGCATTTCTGAATGCAATGCATTTTTTAAAATGCTGAAGTATGCATTCAATTCAGAAATGTTCAATGAATATCTTATATATACGTATAATCGTCGCAGTCGCCATAAACTGCAGGCAAAAATCAACATGGAAAGCAGCATGATTCCCTTATTGATCCGAGATGAAGTTAACGAAACTCAAGTAGGATCCATTCGTCAAATCTAATCGCATTATAAAGTAGAGCCTTTAAATTTCAGTGATCCACACCATTAATTCGATTACCGTTCTCAATTAAAGGTCGATTTTCATCAAATCTCCACGGTTTAAGACCTGCTAAATCAGAAAAACTATTTTGACCAAGGTGTCTCTTTGTGTCTATGTATGTCTGTATATCTGTCTGTATCCTGTATGCACAATGAGTTTCGAAAGACTGATCAGGTTCGTTTCAGGTTTGGCACACTGTTTTAAGGCATAATAAGTAATGACAAGTTTACTAACCAGCAATGTTTGATCAACGGTTCTGGTTTTATCCGTCGAAAATGCTTTAAAAAAAATCAAACATCCCAGTGGTCAGAAAAACTATAAGAAACATGAAAACAATGTTGGAAGGAAAAATTCTTCAACCCAAAAAGAAAAATAATTTTTTTTTATTCTATTTTTTGATAAGGCGCATTTTTTTAGTTTTAATTCTGAAGAATGTTATCAGAAGTTAAAGATTCCATTTCGCGGTCAAACAATGCAAGATACGAACAGAAAAAAATGAACAATGATTGTTCACGCAAGAAAAGCTTACCAATTATTCCTTAATTATTATTTGATAGGACGTGTAGCTTTCGTTTCAACCGTAAAAAGTAACATTATCAATATGAAAATTAAAATTTTTGTAAAACGATACGATACACGAAAATAAAAAAACAGATAGAAGTTGTGCATCAGAAAAGGATTGAAAAATTCATTATAAATTATTCCTTCATAAGACGGAAAATTGGCTTTGAACTTCCTTTTTTCCACAAAACACGTGATGAGTATGTCTTTGCTAAAGCAGGAGAAGCTTTAATAAAAAAGAATTAATAAAAGTCAATTTTGTATATTGATATACGCAAAACATTGAAAATCATGGGAAAATCGAAATCTAACGACACATTCATGTTCAGCACCCTTTTTATGTAAGATGAACATACCTTGATTATAGTTCACGATGATATACGATCGATAGACGCAATTTTTCACAAGTGTCGAAAAAATCTTTTCATTTTCAAAAACACGTTTCATCTCGTCAAATGTGGCACGTTATACAGAATGCCACGAAACTCCGTATTTGATACTATCAAAGTTTTTTAAGAATGCTTAAGTTTTTCTGATGTTACTTACATGATAATTACCATTTTTTCTCGTTAATGAGTTGAAAGCTAGAACAATTCTCTCTACAAGATGTCAAGATGAAAGCATATTGTCAATTATTAAAAAATACATTGTATTTTTAAAATAGTACAAATTTTAACGTTTTTTCCAAATTTAAATGAAATATAATATAGCAAACAATTTACAGTGTTGATAGCAACAACTTCGAAAAATTTAAAAACATCTGATTTGAAAAAAATGAAATAAATATATATTTTAAATAAGTTTGATAGAAATCTCATCTCAAAAAAAAACTCTTTAATAAATTTATTAGAAAACAAATACTTTTTTTTATGATAGCACAAATCACAATGGTAATATGAAATAGATTTTATGTCTACATAACTCCAACATAATTTTCTTGCCTTTGGAACTCAGCAAACGTCTTCAGAAAAATGTCTAAAAAATTTTTTGAATTGTTTCAAGAATTTGCAGTTAATTTTAGAAAAACGCTATTCGAAATAATCATTTTATTTGGTTTCAAACTAGCCTTGGTTAAGGTGAACCAATTTCTTGAACTGATTTATGAAATGTAAAGATCTCAAAACGATAAGAGTGATACTTCTAGCAGTTAAGATAACGATTGCGATTGCACATGGGACCTTAAAGATACAACAAGAATATTCGTCATATAAACTGTGAACTGAATTCTTCATTGATGCTTCAATTAGTTTTCAGTCTAATTAGAAAAGATGAGAATCGTTTATACTCTGGTCTCTACCCTGACAGTCATCCTGAATTATATTGGTGAATATAATACTATAGCACATCTATCTATCATATCTTGAAAAGAAAAAGTTATTCGCAAATAACAATTAATTTATTTGAGTTTGTCCGGAATGAAGAAATATTTAATCTGAATTTATTCCAAGGCATTCCAAAAGGTGTGTACTATCAAAAATGGAATTCGGAAAATATTCCCTATTGTAACGGAATTTCCCCGAACTTTAAAACCAGAAATTAGATTGAGTCTTGATTAAAAATAAATCGAACACCCTCAGTCTCACAGTCTACCAAAAATAATTTCAAAATGAAGAAAAAATAACTTCGATAATCAGTTGATTTTGCATGTAGCCTCACAGGTACGCTTATGGCTCCGCTAGAGATTACGGGCATTAATTTTCTTTGAAAAATGATCAAAGGAACTTGTATTTAAAAGTTGCCACATGCACGACTCAACGTCGTCTAGAAATCAAGATCGGCCACATGATATTCTGAATCGGTCCGAAAACGGGAGTCTAATGCACACAGAAAATATTAGAATTATTAATTTGGGTGCCACAGTACCACACTTGCTCCTCGTTTTAATCTATACACGGAAGTCGAATCAAATTCGGCATTTCTGATCGATACTGGGGATAAACTTCGGAATAAAACATACCCCTGATTAATTGGAAACTCCCTACATCCATGCAATTTGGCGCGCAGGATGTGAAAATGATACTCGAATTTAGTAATGGCAACAGGCTTCAGTCGTTTAAAAGGGTCAGGCGTTTGAACAACATTATTTCTGTGATCAGTGACAGGAGTGCCTTTCTGCCCCCAGTGGACTTTGAAAAAGGGTTAGGGTTTCACCAATATTACTTCTGTATCCACTCACAGGGGTACATTTCCGCCCCCACAAGAAGTTGGAAAGGAATATGGATTTGAACAACATTATTTCTGTGACAAGCCCCAAGGTTACCTTTCCACCCCTACAATACGTTGGAAAGGGATAATGGTTTGAACAACATTATTCCAGTGACCAGTCATACAGGTGCCTTTTTCTCGACTAGAACTTGGGTAGGAGTAGTGATGATCTACATTATTTCTCTGACCAGTGACAGGGGTGCTGTCTCGGCACTACGACAACTTGGAAAACGGTTAGCGTTTGACCCACATTATTTCTGTGACCAAAGATATGGGTTCATTCCTACCACCCACAAAAAGTTGGAAAGTGTTATGGGTTTGAACAAAATTATTTCTGTGACAAGTCCCAGTGACCAGTCACAGGTGTGCCTTTTCCTCCACGAAACGTTGGTCCACCCTTCTATAGGGCTTGCGAAACCTTGTAGCTGGTGGAAGTAGCCTGGTGGAAGTAGCCTCCTGGAATATCGAGAGTGCGAGTTTTCATGCTCCCAAGCTACGATGTGATCGCCGTGTCAAAAGCTGGATGGTACCAGTGTCAAAAAATCCTTGAACACCCCGGTCTGCCCCCCTTAGTAGAGGGGAACAAACCGGGGTCCCAAAGGAGGTGTCGTAACGGAGACTTTGGGACCCTCCCCTAACCCACCGCTATAAGTAGAAAGCTCCTTAGGGGGCAATCCACCAGAGGCCTTGCGAACTAAATATAATGATTGAGACACTTTTATCGAAGCCGTAGAAGTGCAGCAAACGGAACTCCCCGTAAAGAAGAGGCAACGTTACGGAGCACAAAAAAAGAGAAACCGTAAAGCGCGCCTCGCAAACAGCAGCCAAGGCAACTCACAGGGGGCAGTGGCTGCAGAAATTTCACATGGAGCAACTCTTCAGGCTCATCCTACAGGCAAGAGGAAAAAGGGCTCCAGAGAAATTCCCCCAAACAGGAAGTTGAAACAGCAGAAGGCTCTGGGAATACAGGGCTTTACTTTCGTGCAGATTGCTAACAACGCCCTGGTGAGAGTGTCGTTGCATCGAGTTATCCTGAGAACTTTCTAACTCTAGAGGAGTTAGAGAGGCTCAGGAATGAAATCTCTAAAGATTTCTTACCCCACTAGAGGCGCGCCCCCAGGTTCAATGACATCTTTATCAGGTCAAGAGGTATCGTAGTGTATGATTAGAGTGAATGATTGGAGGGGCTTCTGCGAGAAATCGAAAAACATCCCGGAAACAGCATGGCTCCGCAAGATTCTGGTGAAAAATCTAGAAGCTCGCCTCGGGCTCATAAGGCTCGGTAATAGTGAGTTTTCCGGAAAAGAAAAAGCGACGCTGAATCACCTGATGGAAGTACACTTCCCGGGTTTTCAACGAATCCGAACCGATCAAGAGGAGGAAGGCTGGGGCCAAAAGGTATAGAGGGATGACTGGGATTTCGCTGCTGAGGTCGCTCATTACAAAAAGGAGGAATAGGCCGTAGGTTTCTTCTGTCCTTTTAAATCACCAGGGTCGGCTGGCATTTATCCAGCGCTTCTACAAAAGGGCTTGGATTTAGTCGTGCCTCCTCTGACGAAATTATTTGTGGCAAATATAGCCCTTAAACACGTGCCATCGGCATGGAAGGATGGCAGAGTGGCCTTCATACCGAAACCTGGGAGGGAGAGTTACACTGCTGCAAAAGATTTCCGACCAATCAGCCTAACGTCTTTTATCCTGAAGACGTTGGAGAAGCTGGTCGAGAGATAAATTAGGGATGAGGTGTTCTTGGCCTCCCCGCTGCACAGCGAGCAGCCTGCTTTTCAGGCAAACTGCTTGGTACCAACTGCGCTTTATGTTCTTGTGGCAAAATTGAAGCAGCAGTTAGAATAAAAGCGGTATGCTGTGGGCACTTTCTTAGATATAGAGGGTGCTTTCAGCTATACTTCTCCAGAAGTCATCTGTCGAGAGGCTTTGAGATGTGGCGTGCCGGACCGGCTTGTATGCGGGATAGAAAGCATGCCACGCCGGATAAGATTCGAAACCAGATGGGGTGAGGGCCTAGTAAGGGATATAGCTTCACGGGAATGCCCACAGGGGATATCTTGTCGCAACTCCTGTGATACATTGTGGTCGACGGCCTCCTTTAAAGGCTAAATAAAGAGAAATGCTATACTCAGGGACATGTGCATGTTTTTTATGCTAGTCAGGCGGGGGGGGGGGAGGCTCATTTGGAAACGCTGATGAGTCTTATGAGGTTGGAGCTGCGCATCGCAGAGCTCTGGTGCGATAGCTCAGGGCTCTCGGCAAATCCGGAAAAGACCAACCTGGTCATTTTCACGAGAAATTATAAAGTCCCAAATGTTGACGCTCTGTATTTTGCGGTAGGGAGCTGACATTTTCAGATTCGGTTATATATCTGGAAGTAATCCTAGATGGCAAGCTGAAATGGGCAAAGCACCTGGAGACCCAATGCAGGAAGTTTTCAATGACCTTTTGGATGTGTAGAAGAGCCATAGAGTTTGCGTGGGGTCTAGGGCCTAAAATGCTTGCATGGCTCTACTCTTCTGTCCTAAGACCCAAGCTCCTACATGCGGCCGTGGTCTGGTGGCCACTGGCGAAACTCATAAGAATGCAGGACAGGCTGCGAAGATCGCAAACGCCAGCATTCAGAGGTTTCACTGAAGCAATGAGGACTACGCCCACAGCAACGAGAGGATTCATGCTCTGTGAGGAACCCCTACATGTTGCGATAACCGCTAGAGCGGCACACGCGTTGAGCCGCCTGGCAAGAGCGAATAGGTCGACTTAGGGGACTAGACACACTGGGCTTTCGAGAGATGTCATCAAACTGCCGATTCGACAGATGAGTTAGGATAAAATAACATAACGCTTCAACTTTGCCAAAGCTTTCCGCGTCTGCATCCCAAGCAGGGATCTGTGAAAGGCAAATTGTAACCCGCTCTTCCAAGGGGAAATTTTGCATGTAGATGGCTGCAGGGGTAAGGGAGGGTCAGGAGCAGGGAATTTATGACAGCAAGAGAGGCAAATGGATAGGGATCCCACTTGGTCGACATGCTACTGTCTTCCAGGCGGAGGTCCTGTCCGTCCTTCGCTGTGCTGAAACACTAATGGAAGAAAACGCTGCTGGGAGACAGATTAGGATCTGTTCGGACAGCCAAGCGACACTAACTGCAATAGGGAAACCAGTTATAACCTCAGAACTGGTTTGAGAATGCAAAAAATGAATCAAACGAACTTGCAGAAGGAAACAATGTGGCCCTCATATGGGTCCCTGGTCACGCAGGGATCCGTCAGGCGAAGATGTCAGAGCCCGGCATTAGATAGGCTCAGGCAACAGACCCTCGTGGCCCATTTCATGGAACCAGAGGAAATTGAAGCTAACTAACTGAGTACAGGGGCCATCCCGCCCCCCCACAAGATGTTGGATAGGGGTAGGGCTTCAAACAACATTATTCCTCTGACCAGTCACAGAGGTGCCTTTCCATCCACGAGACGTTAAATGGGGGTACGGATGTGACCTACATTATTTCTGTGACGAGTGACATGGGTATCTTCCCGGATCCACAAGTTGAAAAAGGGTTGGGGTTTTACTAACATTATTTTTGTGATAAGTTACAGGGGTACCTTTTTGCCTTCAATAGACGTTGGAAAGATGTAAGGGTTTGACCAATATTATTTCTGTACTCAGTCACAGGGTTACGCCCCCCCCCCTCCGAGAAGCAACATTATTTCTGTGACCAGTCACAGATGTGCCTCTACCTCCACGAGACTCTGAATCGGGGTAGGGATGTGACTTGCATTATTTCTGTGAGCAGTGACAGGAGTGTTTTCCCGGCTCCACGACAAGTTAGAAAAGGTTTGGGGTTTGACCAACTGTGACCAGTTTCAGGTGTCTATCCCCCCCTCCCCCTTACGAGAAGTTGAAAGGGGGTATGGATTTGAACAACATTATTTCTGTGGCAAGTCACAGAGGTGCATTTCTCTCCACAAGACTTTGGATAGGGGTAGGGATATGACCTACATTATTCCTGCAATCAAATGTAATCTTCTTTGTTGAAAATGATACTATCTTGTTTAAAATTTACTTTAATTGTATTGAAAATTAATTTTTTCACTAAAAATTAAACAATTCTATTTTTAGTTGAAAATTCATCTGTTTTACATTAAAATACAACTATTTGTTAGAAAATCCGTCTTTTTTTGGTAGCAGAGTACTTTTATTAGTTGAAACTTCATATTTTTGGTTAAAACTTCATTTCTTGGTACAATATTGAAATATTCTAAATGTTTTGTTCAAAATTCGTTTATTTTTGGTTAAATATATATTTCAGTAGCAGAAAATTCAGCTATTTCATTTTTGTGTATTTTAGCATGACGTTATATTAAGCCAGACGACTTCTTGCAGAAAATATTCCAAACGTTAAGAAAGTCATAATTGTACAGATAGTAATATTTGTCAAGTGCAGAATGAACTTTATTTCACACCCAATTAAAAAGCCCACCTTTTGCCCGTGATGAGCGGGGCAAAAGTGGCATATTTTCTCCGAAATCTAGTTTTTGGGGCAAAAGTGAAATAGGCGGGAAGAAAGTAAAACTAGCGGGCCGGAAGTCTCAGTCATGTTCCATTCTTTTGTCGCTTGACAACGTTTCGTTAGCACGAAATAAAATAAAATTTGAAAATTCGTTTCTTCTTTGGTTGAAAATTTAAATATTTCATTTCCAATAGGAAATTTACCTTTTCAGTAAAAAATTCCTGTATTTTGATGAAAATGCAATTTTTCTTAGTTTTAGTTTCCTCATATAAGTTGAAATAAGTAATTAGTTGAAAACTATTTTTTCTTGCTGATAGGAAATTTATCTCTTGACTTGTAAATTCCACTATTTGGTCAAAAATTAATATTTTCGGTGGAAAATTCATCATTGTCATTGAAAATTAATTTCTTTGGTTGGAAATTCGATTCTTTTTAGTTGAAAATAAATTTTTTTAACTGACGAGGTACCCATTCCATTTTTGCCTGAAAATGTATACTGTTCGTCGAAAATTAATTAATTTGGATGAAAACTCATTTCATTCTGTTTGAATTTCACTTTCAAACTGAGAATTGAACTATTCTACTTGAGGTTTGTAAATTCACCTCGTTCAGTCGCAAATTTATATATTTTATGGAAACTATATCTCTTTTGGTAGAAAATTCATCTTTTGGGCTTAAAATGAAATTATTTTATTTAGAATTAATTTTTAGGTTAGAAATTGATTCTGTTGACTGAAAATCTAATTGTTCTATTTTGGCTTGAAAAATCTTTTTTTCTATAAAATTAAACAATTTTGTTGAAAATTATTTTCTTTTTGCTTGCACATTAATTTTTCTAGCATCCAGATTATTCTTTTTTCGGCTGAAATGGTTGGCTGGTATATACCTAGAAGAATTCAGAAATAGGAATATTGTAGCAACCCTGAATAAGGCTTAAACAGTGCCTTATTGAGGGTTGCATTTAAATTTAGCGGTCTTTCTAATTTAAAGCTATATATTTTCCCGCGAAATGAAGATAATGCAATCATTATTAATAAATAAATAAAATACGACTTTTTAAATCTTAATTCAAAATGCTCTTAAATGCCCATTAATTTCTCAAAGTGCATAATGTAATCCTCTTTCTTCTTGCAGAGTTAGGTTCACAGTTCGATTGTCTACCTAATGGCGAACCTATTCCTGG
>JAABKJ010009374.1:0-11221 GCA_011634705.1 Andricus grossulariae
ATTACTTTGATTTACAAGGGTTATACTTGGATTACCTAAATTACTTTGAATTATCTAGAATACAAGTGGATTACTCTGAATTAAAAATCTAAATTACACGGGTATTACTTGGATCACCTGAATTACTCGGAATTATCTAGATTACAAGTGGATTACGCTGGATTACAAATATGATTCGTCAAATTAGAATTGGATTAATTTGAATTACAAGGGGATTACTTGAATTACCTGAATTTCTCAGAATTATATAGATTATAACTCGATTACTCTGAATTATAAGGGAATAGCTTGCACTACATAATTGATCTGAATTTTCTAGATTACGAGTGGATTATTCTGGATAACAAATAGAATTCCCTGGACTGAAACTGGATTACTTTGAATTACAAGGGGATTACTTGAATTACCTAATTTACTCTAGATTATCTATATGACAACTTGTTTACGCCGGATTACAAATTTAATTCATCGGATTGGAATTGGATTACTCTAAATTACCTGGATTATAAGTGAATTACGCTAGATTACAAGTGGAATTCACCAGACAAGAACTGGTTTACTCTGAATTATAAGCAGATAACTTAAATTACCTGAATTACTCTGAATTATCTAGATTATAAGTGGATTATTATGGATTAAAAATTAAATTCACTGAATTGCAACTGGCTTACTCTGAATTATAAGGGTATTACTTGAATTACCTCATTTACCCTGAATTATCTAGATTAAAAGTAGATTACGTTGGATACAAATGGAATTCGTCGGATTAGAATTGGCTTATTCTGAATTACAAGGAGATTACTTGTATTACCTGAATCAACCTGAATTATCTAGATTAAAACTGGTTCACTCTGAATTACAAGGGGATTACTTAAATTATCTGTTTACTCTGGATTATCTATATTGCAAGTGGATAACGCTGGATTACAAATTTTATTCTTCAGATTAGAATTGGATTACTTTGAATTACAAGGGGATTATTTGGATTACCTAAAGTGCTCTAAATTATCCTAATGACAAGTGCATTATGCTGGATTACAAATAGAATTCACGAGATTAGAACTTGTTTACTCTGAATTATAAGGAGATTACTTGAATTACCTGATTACTCTGAATTATCTATATTACAAGTGGATTACACTGGATTGCAAATTTAATTCGTCAGATAAGAACGGGATTACTTTGAATTACAAGAGGATTACTTGGATTGCCTGAACGACTTCGAATTATCTAGATTACAAGTGGATGACGCTAGATTACAAATTTTTTTCACCAGATTAGAACTGGATTACCTCAATTACTCCGACTTATGTAGATTACAAGTTGATTACTCTGAATTACAAAAGGAATTCACCAGATTAGTACTACATTACTCTGGATTACAAAAAGGATTGTTTGGATTACCTGCGTTACTCTGAATTATCTGGATTACAAATGGAATTCCATGGATTAGACCTAGAGTGCTCTAAATTACAAGGGGATCACTTGGATTACTTGAATATCTCTCAATTACAAGTGGATTACAACTGGATTACAAGTGCATTACCCCAGATTAAATTGGATTATTCGGATTATCCAAATTACCAGCGTTATTTTACCCTCGCGTAGGAGCTGCAATCTGAACAGAATAAATTAATCCTAGATTATTATAGTTCATTAATTAATTAACAATGCATTTTTTCAAATAAAAAGTACTTCTAAATGTGATGCAATGTCAATTTTAGGATTAAATCGTGTTGAATTGGTATGGGTTCATGAGTGGGGATAATTGCAGAAACGAATGAAGCGTTCTTTTGTATGCATAGGAGCCTGCGTATAAAGAAAACCGGAAATTACATCTGCAGAGCTTTGACTGGCAGTTCAAATTCAAAGTGACATTATGTTCACAATTGCGTTTTAGTTCTATCGGGGACCATTGATTGAAAAAAAAAACATTCGTACATCTGCACTGCAATGATTTAGAAATATTTTTATTTACGTAAGGAAATTTCCATTCTGAAAAATTTTGCTGACGTGATTTTTAAAAATTAATAAACAATGGAACTTTAATATCTTCAATAAAAAATGAAAGAAAAAAATTCCTAAATATACCTAAAGCATCATAATCAAGAAAAGTAGACTCTAAATTAGTAAAAGCATTTAGATTTTTTAGTTTCAACACAAAAAATAAAAAAATTGTTTAATTTTAAAAAGAATCGTAAATGGTTTACGGATGTGTTGTAAAAAATTCGTATGAAAAATACGGAGGATAAAAATTTAATTTCGTAAAAAAATGGAACCAAAAATTCGCTTTTGTTTTCCAGTATTTTTTTCCTATTTTCAATACTTTTATCCTCAAATATTTTATATAATTTACATTTGAAATTTGTATTTCACTTTGAAAAAATTCATAATAGATACCTAAAGTTACTTTAAACGAATTTGGGTGTTAAATTCAAGTACAATTTTCAAAAAATTAAAAAATATGAATTCAAACAAATACCTTTAGCTTAAAGTGTATTTGATTTGTCAAAAGAATTTTTTAAGCAATACATTCGAGAGAAAAATTGTTCATATATACGAAAAAAGAATAATTAGAAGAAATAAAGTTTGATTCAAACAATATAAAGATACTTTTATCTTACTGAAAAAATGTTATTGTATAAAATTACGAACAGATTTTTTAGCAACTTTATTTGAACTTTTCTCTCGAATAAAACTTAAAAAAAATTCTACCTATTTAAATCGAAAAATAAACTTTTCAAACAAAACAAAGTGAGATCAAAAAATACTAAGGGGGCAGTTCTGTGAAAACTGTTTTACGGGATAGTTTTGCTTTCTTGATTTTTTTATGTTTTGCATCGTTTTCGACAAAAACTTGAAATTTCAAATTTTTTGAAATGAAAAATGAATTTTTTCAAAAATAGTTGCAAAACATCCTAGATTCTGAATCAGGAAAAAAATTCTTAGTGGTCGCACTTTTGGATTGAAGTAATATAAAGGGGAACGTGTAGAGAACACATTTTCAATATTATGTGCTTTATGGGGCAATTGAAAGAAAAAAGAAAAAATTTTTGAATCTGAAGATCCACGCTAACCTAAGTTGTACGTTTTCAATCGAACAATTAAAAAAAAAATTAATCGGTCATGATTTAGAGGTCCCCTTGGAGTTTTATCTTATTTGTTGTTTTTTTGTTGACTTTGTGAAACTCATCACCTGGGGTGATTGCTAGAGAGATTGATCAATAACCTGTTTTGGAGCGGTGTTGCAGAACAAACGTGGTTCTTAAATAACTAAAACGGAAATGTATTGAATTTTTATAGATACAAAATTATCCCCTTTTATATTACAATAATCGTAAATAATTTAACTAACATTTTTAAACTCATTTTTAAGGAAAATAGTAATTTTTTCATGCTTGGTTCACATTTTCAGGGTGAGGGGAAATGAGAGGAGGTGAAGTACGGGAAGTGAAAGGAAATTAGGGTAGGGTGGGGTAAATAGTGGGAAGAGAAATGAGGGAAGTGAAGTAAATGAGGAGTGGGACGATAGGGGAAATGAGGGGAAGCGAGATAAAATAAGAAGAAATGGTATGGAAATGAATCGCGTGAAATTAGGGGAAATGAGAGGAGGAGAGTTAGGGAAAGTAAAAGTAAATAGCGGAAGGGGAAGTAGGGGATGTGTGAGAAACAAAGGGATGGAAAGTTAAGGGTGGGAAAGTAAGGTTTAATAATGGGAAATCAGGGAAGGAAAAGCAGGTGAAGTAGGAGAAATGAATGTAAATAAGAGACAGTGAGGGAGAATAAGGGGAGGAGAAGTATGGGAAGTGAGTGAAGACGAATAAGAGTAAGTGATAACAAATTGTGGGGATAGAAATAGGAGAAGTAAATCAAATAAGAAGTAGGGAAGTGGGGAAAGTGAATCGAAGTGAGGGAAATAAAGGTTGATGAGAAAAGGTGATGTGTGCACAGTTAGGGGAAATTAGGAGAGAAAAAATAGAGGAACCGAAAGGAAAAAGTAGGGGAATAGGAGGAAATGAGTGGAGTGGAAGCAGGAACAGTGAGATGAGGGGAATGGAGTAAAGTAAGGGTAAATAGGAGAGAAGAAGTAGGGAAAGTAAGAGAAATGAGGAGTGGGAAAGTGAGGGATAATAATGGGAATTAGGAGGAGAGAAAGTAGGAGAAATAGGGAAAATAAAACGAAATTAAGGGAAAGAAAGTAGGGGAAGTGATAGGAAATGAGGGGTACTGAATTAGGGTAAGTGAGGCGAGATAAGGGGAGGGCAAAGTGTGAGTTGATGCGGAAATGAAGAGTATGGAAAGTTATGGTAAATTAGGATATGAGAAGCATTAGAAATTAGGGCAAATAATAGGGGAATGAGAGAAAGTAAGGGTAAATTTTTGGAGTGGAAGAAGGAGAAGTGACATGAGTGGATTTGGGGAAAGTTTGAAGAAATAGTGGGAAATTAGGGAAGGAAAAATAGGTGGAGTAGGGGAAATGATGGACAATCAGGGGAAATTAGGGGAGCAGAATTAAGGGAAGTTATAGGGAATGAGAGGTTGTGCAGTAGGTTAACTGAAGGGAAATGAAAAAAGTTGAAGTGAGGGTTGATAAGGAAACGGAACGTATGGGAAGTTAAGGGAAATTTGGTGATGAGAAATAGGAGAAATGAGGAAGAATAATGTGAATAATGTGAGAAGTAGGGAAAGTAAGAGAAATGAGGGTTGGGTAAGTGAGGGATAATAATAGGAAATGAGGGGGGAGTGATAGGTAAAATCATACGAAATGAAGGGAACAAAGGAAGGGGAACTGATCGGAAATGAGGGGTAGTGAATTAGAGTGAGACGACATAAGGGGAGGGAGGTATGTTTTGATTGAGAAAAGGGAAGCATAGGAAGTTAGGGTAAATTAGAAGATGAGACGTAGTAGAAATGAGGGCAAATATTAGGAGAATGAGAGAAAATAAGGGAAAATTGTTAGTTTTGAAGTAGGGGAAGTGACATGAGTGGAGTTAGGGAAAGTTTGAAGAAATAATGGGAAATTAGGAGAGGAAAAATAGGTGGAGGAGGGGAAACGATAAGAAATTAAGGGAAGTAGTGGAAGTTACAGGGAATAAGGGGTGGTAAAGTAGGTTCATTGAGGGGAAATTAGGAAAGGCGAAGTAAGGGTCAATAAGGAAATGGGAAGTATGAGAAGTTAGGGGGCATTTGGAGATGAGAAGTAAAGAAATAAGCAAAAATGAGCGGAATTTATAGGAAATGGTAGAAAAATATTATCGTGTGGAATTAGGGAAAGTGGGATACAGAGAATTCGGGAAAGTAAAACAAAATTGTAGGAGAGGAAGTGTGAGAAGTGAAGGAATGGAAAGTGAGGACTGGGAAAGTGAGGTTTATTCACTGGAAATAAGGGGAGGTAAAGTAGGTGAAGTAGAAAAAATTAAGATTAATAAGAGACAGTGAGGGAAAAAAATGGGGGGAGGGGGAAAAGTAGGGAAAGTGTGTTAAGAGGAATAACAGTAAGTGAGGGTACATAGTGCCAAGAAAAATAGAAGAAGTAAGATGAATGAGGAGTGGGAAAGTAGGGAAAGTGAGTCGAAGTGAGGGGAAATAAGGATTCATGAGGAAAGGAGAAGTGTGTAGGGGAAGTTATGGGGCTTGAAGAGTGGTAAAGTAGATTAATTGAGGGGACATGTAGGAAGGTGAAGTCAGGGTTGATAAGGAAACGGGAAGTATCAGAAATTAAAGGAAATTTGGAGATGTAAAGTAGGAGAAATGAGGAACAATAATGGAGAAAAAAGGGGTGAGAAAGTAGGGGAAATTATGGAAAATGAGGGGTGGTGAAGTAGGGTAAGTGAGAGGAAATCAAGGAAGGAGAAGTGTGGTTCGAGAAGGAAACAGGAAGTATGGGAAGTTAGGGAAAATCTAGAGATCAGAAGTAGGACAAATGAGGAAAAGAGGACAAATAAGGGGGAATGATAGAGAAATGAAACAAGCGGAATAAGGGGAAGTAAGATGAGGAGAAGCAGGGACAGTAAGGGTAAATGTCGAAAGGGAAAGTAGGTGAAGTACGAGAAATGAAGGTAAATAAAAGACAGTCAGGGGGAATGAGGGGAGAAGTAGAGGGAACTACTTGAGAGGAATAACAGTAATTGAGGGTACATAGTGGAAAGAGAAATGAGGGGAGTAAGGTAAGTGAGGAGTGGAAAAGTACGGAAAGTGAGTCGAAGTGAAGGAAACTGAAATCTGATGGGGGAAGGAGAAGTATGCAAAGTTGGAGGAAATGAGGAGAGATGTGGAGGAAATGAGAGGAAATAAGGAGGGATTAGGAGGAAATGAATGGAGTGAAAGTAGCAAAAGTGGGATGAGGAGAATGAAGTTAAGTAAGGGTTAATAACGGAGAAGTAGTAGAGAAAGTAAGGAAAATAAGGGGTTGGTAAGTGAGGGATAATTATGGGAAATCAGGGGAGCGGAAATAGGTGTAGTAGAGAAAATCAAGGTATATTAGAGAAAATAAGGAGAAATGAGACGAGGGAAAGTATGTGATTTGAAAAAAATGAGGGTGAGAGACTGAGAGATGTAAGGGGAAATGTGTTGAGTGGATGTATTAAAATGATGGTAGGTGACATAGGGGAAGTGTATGTAAGTGTGGGGAAGTAGGGGGAATGGTTAGAAATGATAGTGAATCGGAGAGGAGAAATGAGGTCTGGTGCAGGAAAGTAGGAGGAGGGGTGTTAGCTCATGTAACGAGGAGAGGAAGAGAAATACACTTATTCCGTTTTTTTATATAATATATAATTTTAAAGTGATAACTTCTCATGGCACGGTGTGAACTCGCAAAACTAACAGGATTTGAGGGGAAATAAGCGTAACGCTTCACGGGTAACGCTTCACGGGTAACGCTTCACAGGTAACGCTTCACGGGTAACGCTTCACAGGTTACGCTTCCTCTCCTCTATCTCTTCTTCGCTTCTCCCACTATATCAATCTTTTGATCCCTCTCCCTCTCTATCACTCCTTTGCTTCCACCACTTCTCTCCCTCTCGCCTCTCTCTCTCAAACAATATGATACAATATCATAAAATATGATACCATATCATATAATATGATGGAATAAGATACAGTATCGTACAATGTGATGTAATATGATACATTATGATAAAATATCGTATTTCATGATATAATATGATAGATCATAATACAATGTGATACAATATCATACAATATGATGTATTATGATACAGTATTATACCATATGATGTAATATGATGCAAAACAATGCAATATGATGTAATACAATAAATATGATACAACATGGCACAATATATAACAGTATTGTACAATATGATACACTATCAAACTGTATGATACAGTATGATACAGCATGATGTAATATGATGAAAAACGGTGGAACATGGCGCAATACAATAAATATGATACAACATGGCACAATATATAACAGTATTGTACAGTATGATACACTATCACACTGTATGACACACTATGATACAATATGATGTAATATGATACAAGAGTTTTTCTTATTGAACTATTTTTTTTTTAATAACTATTTATGCCTGATGAGGTAACAAATTGCTTTTCAGTTAAATTTTACGCTACTTAATTTATGGAATGAATTATCGAATGGGTGTAAATCTTTCTTTAACGCGTCATTGTTCCAGACTTGTCAGACCAATTAGATTGATTTTCCACCTTGCATATTGCATATTGCCCTTGAAAAAGAAGCCATTTCTACTTTCTATACAACATTTTCTAATATACATATTAAATAATAAATATTAAAGAGTCTTTAATTGAAGATTTAAAAAATTGAAGAATTTTTCATTGTAAATCTAGAAATTTGAACTACATATGTTTAAAAAAAACGTTCAAAATTACACCATTTTAAACTATAAATATTCCAAATTAATAAATTTTTAATTGTAAATATTCAAAATGGAAGAATTTTAAATTGATATTCGTTAAAATTGCTGAATTATCAATTTTGAATCCTTGAAATTGAACTATTTTCAAAAAAAGTTTGAAATTATATACCTTTGAAATATAAACCTTGAAAATTGAATAATTTTTCATTCTGCATTTTCAAAATTCAACAATTTTCAATATTATCTCATCAAAATTTCAGAAAATTGAATTAAATATTTTTTAAATCAAAGAATTCTAAATTGTGGATTGTTAAAATTGATAAATTTTCAATTGTAAATCCTTAAACATAAACCATTCTAAAAAAAATGTTCAAAATAACATAAGGTTAAAATATAAATTTTGAAAATCGAAGGCTTTTAATTTTTTTAATTGACACATATTGAAAATTATGCAATTTTCAATTTTCATGGTGAAAAATTCTGTAATTTTTATGATTTGAATTTGAAATTCGTTTAATTTGGAAGATTCGTAATTGAAAAATCTAGACTTTTAATCTTTAAAATCCTCAAAATTTAAGCATTGTAATTAGTACATATTTAAGATTAAAAAATCCTCAATTCCAAATTTTCAAAATTGAAGAATTTCAAATTACATATCGTTAAAATTCAAGAATTTTTACTTGCAAATCTTCAAAATTGAACTATTCCAAAAAAGTTCAAATTACCCACCATTAAAATATGAATCTCGAAAATTGCATAATTTTCATTCCTAGATTTTCAAAATTCAAGAATTTTTTAATTCACCTCTTCAAAATTGTAGAAGTTTGAATTGTAAATCTTTAATATTCAAGAGTTTTTAATTTTGAAAATGTACATATAATTAAAAATTGTGCAGTAAAAAAATTTTACATTTCTTGAACTTAGAAGATTTGAAATATAAAAGTCTTGACTTTCGATCTTCAAAATACCCCACATTTAGGAATTTTAATTTATACATCTTCAAAATTGAAAAATCTTCATTGCAAAACTTAAAAATTTAAGAATTTTCCATTTTAAACGTCAAAAATTGAACAAGTTATACAAAAATGAATACAAAATTTTGAATCTTCAATTGAAAATCTTAAAATTTGAAGAATTTTAAATTGCGAGTGGTTAAAATAAAAAAATTTTCAATTGTAAATCTTCAAAATTTAACACTTCCAAAAAAGTTCAAGATGATATACAATTAAAATACAAATCTTGAAAATAGAATAATTTTCAATTCTATGCTGTCAAAATTCAAAAAATTTCAATTGTAACTCTTGAAAATTGTAAGCATTTAAATTGTAAATCTTCACAATTTAAGAGTTTTTCATTTTGGAAATTTACGGAAAAAATTGTGAAATTTCCAGTTTTTATAATTGAAACTTCTTTAACTCAGATGATTTGAATTTTAAATTTTTCAAATTTGGAGGATTTGAAATTGAGAACTTTTGACTTCTTGAATCCTCAATTGCAAATCTTAAAAATTCAAAAACTTTCAATTGCAACTTTTCAAAATTCAAAAATTCGCAGCAATATAATTTCCGAATAATAAAATTCCCCAATGAGCAAATTCCTGAATTATAAAACTCTCAAATAATAAAAGTCGATGAGAAAAAAATTCCCGAATTATGAAATTTCCCAATAATAAAATTTCTTAATTGGAAAATTCCCGAATAATAAAAGTCTTGAATTGGAAAGTTCCCGACAGAAAATTGCCGAATCATAAAATACCCGAATTAGAAAAATCCCGAATTTGAACCATTATTTTTTAAAAATAAATGTTATTTATTTTTTGGAACTACAATAATCAAATATCTTTATAAAAAATAATTATTAAATGAAGTAATCAAATATTTTTATAAAAAATAATTATTTTTAATGTTGAAAGTTTTTAAAATTATTGTTTGAATTCAATTGTTTAAGTTCGGGGATTTAAACATTTAACAATTTTTTAAATAAATATTCTGACTTTTTCTAGTTAGGATATTTTATAGTTCGGACGTTTTATAATTCGGCAATTTTCTGTCGAGAATGTTCTTATTCGGGAATTTTCGAACTTGGTAATATAATAAAATATCGGGAATTTGATTATTCGGGAATTTTCGAATTTGGGAATTTTCCAATTCGGGATTTTTATTATTTAAAAATCTTATTATCCGTGAATTTTTCAATTCGGAAATTTTACAGTGACGGGAATCTCATTTTTCAGGATTTTTCAGTCGTCCCATTTCATAATGGGAAGACTGAAAAATTCCAGAAATTGAAATTTCCCGATAATAAAATTTCCCAATGAAAAAATGCCCGACAGAAAATTGACGAAATATAAAATATACGAACTAGAAAATTTTCGAATTGAAACAATAAAAAAGGTTTGTTACAAATATTATTCATTTATTAAAAATACAATAATCAAATATTTTTACAAATAAAGTTATTTTAATGATTTGAAGTTTTTAAGTTTATTGTTTGAATTTAAACTAACAATAATTACAAATAATATAAGTTTGGATAAAAATTTTGTTCAATCATTATAATTTTAAATTCGAACAATAATTTTAGAAACTTTAAATATTGAAAATGATCTTTTTTTGTACAAGTATTTGATTATTGTATTTTTAATAAATAAACAATATTTGTAACAAAAATTCTTAATTATTTAAGTTCGGGAATTTTCTAGTTCAGATATTTTATAATTCGACAATTTTCTGTGGGGAATTTTTTTATTCGAGAATTTTCCAATTCGTTGATATTCTACATTGCTCGGGAATTTTCCATTTCAGGACTTTTATTACTCGAAAATTGTATTATTCGGGAATTTTCTAAATCGGTAATTTTACAGTATCGGGAATTTCATTTTTCGGGATTCCAAAGTTGTCCCTTATTATTTGGGAATTTTCAAATTTTATTTTTCAAGAAATTTCCGAATCTTATTACTCAGGAATTTTTCAATTCGGGAATTTAATTACTTCGGAATTTTACAATCCGGGAATTTTATTCTTCGTGAATTTTATATTTCAAGAACTTTATTTATCCGAAACTTTTTCAATTCGGGAATTTTATTACTTCAGAATTTTCCAAATCGGGAATTTTTTAATTCAAGAATTTCATTAATCCGGAATTTCCCAACTCGGGAATCTTATCACGCGGAAATTTTATTATTTCGGAATTTTCAAATTCGGGAATTTTATTATTCGGGAATTTCATAATTCACGAATTTTATCATTCCGGAATTTTCTAATTCGGGAATTTTATCATACGGGAATTTTTGAATTCGGAAATTTTATTATTTCGGAATTTTCCAATTCGGGAATTTTATTCTGCAGGAATTTTAATAT
>JAABKJ010009375.1:0-11220 GCA_011634705.1 Andricus grossulariae
TTTCTTCATCAAAACCTCGGATCAAATCTTCTTGTTTAACTTTAGTCCACCTTAAACAGGGATGACTAGTTAATTAAACCAACAAAGAAGAAAGTTCAGAAACTGTAAAATAATTACTTACAAATGGGTTGGGGTGTCGACTCTTGTACACCCTCTCTTTTGTTAAGACGAAGGTGCCTTCTCTTTCAAACCTTGGGACCCTGTATGGGGGCCTGTAGGAGGTGAGCTGTGAATAGCGTTGGTCGGTTGGCTGGGATGACGAGGTCAATAGGTTTGTTCCTCGTTATCCTTTCGTGGCAGGTGCTCCTTTTTATTTGAATCAAGATTCCCACACAGAAGTTAAAATATGAAGACCGAGGGAACCGATGCTACTGGGTTGACGGGCCGAGTACTTTGGACCGGAGTTTAGGGTATCGATGGTTGTCGTACTGGGTGTTGTTCTAGACCTTCTAGAACTGTGGCCCCAATTTGGGGCCAAGTTTTTCCTATTTTGGGCCCAGCTAGCACCATGACCACACGGGTACGCAACTTTATGTTCAGCAGAAGTCTACTGCGCAGCCCTAAGTGTCATGCAACTTCACTGCACAGATGTACGTACTGCATAAGTCTTTTTTGTAGCATGACGTAACGCGTAACTGTACTGCGCGTCCGTGTGTGACATACAGTCTACTACGCATCCCTAATTGTTGTAGAATTGCATTGCGCAGTGCAACATACACCTATATGGATGTGTTTTGATGGTCCCTCCCGCTTCCAAAACACTCTCATAGACTTCTCTACAACCTCATCTACAGTTGCGCACTGCGTTTGAAAAATTGAAATTTTTGTACAAATGAGGTAAGGAGTTATATGTTGTAGCAGTGCCGTAAAAATCAATTTCAAAGTGAAATAAGTGCTGTATGAAGTATATGTGGACGTTAAAACTTTCTAAGGCCTTGGTCAAGGTTGTAGCGTGTTAAAGGATTACCGCGGGGGGAAGCGGAAAGAGGACTAATATGAGGATATAATACTCATAACAATTCTTTGCCTTTGAAGGCTTTGTGCAGTTCTTCTCTAGTATCTTTTTTACTTATGTTAATACTATCCAGCACTCTCCAAGTGGAGGTGGCTGCACATCGAATACCATCCCACCCGCTGAGGAGGAACACGCAACTAAAGTGGTTTGAAATCGGATTTGGTTTCAAAAACTGGATTTACCTGCCTTTCTATCATTCTAGCTTAAATAAAACCGTTTCCAGCTTGCATTCCGAAGACATGCTTCAATGCCTCCGTCACCCCTTTTACGCATCTCTCCACTGCCTGATTGTGACAAGGCACTTGTATTCAATCTTTAATTTTCTTCATACACTGTTAGAAATTTCTATAGCGATTTCACTATAAATGTAATGGAAGCAATATGCATATACGTGTAGAAAATTTAATATACCATCATCTTGTAGAATTAATATACATGCATCGCAAAACACATCGCGTGGAAGTTGAAAGTTCTTTGATGCACCCAAATCTGGTCAAATATTTAAAACTAAAGTAATAATCTAAAATTCATCGATTAAATTCTTATTTATAATCAAAGTGCTTAATTGTACCTTTACACTTAAAACCCAGTATAATTTATGTATAACTACAAAAAAATATTATGCTTCATCATTCAGAATAGTGAGCACTAGGATAAACAGGATGATCCAAAAGGTGAAGATAGAAAATCAGCTAGTGCGTGACAGCTAGATGATTTCCTCAGGATCTTTCCCCAAAAATCTGCATTTCCTGGACATGAAGTCAGTCTAGTCAGTTTGCTCTCTCGTGCAACATCAGACTTCCATCACCGTATACTTTTCGCCGAATAATATTAAAACATAAAAGTTTTTAAGTTTTGTGCTATTGTGAAGTGATATATAAAAAAAAGTGTGTATCAAAATCAGTAAAAGTTTTATATGAAAAAATTAACTTCATCTATTCTCTCGTGCAACATCAGACTGTCATCGCCGTGTACTTTTCGCCAAATAATTTTCGCCAAAAAATGACCGAGCTACAATGCTAGCTGGAATAAGAGGTTATGTAGACCAGTGTGACACATTGGGACGTCTTACCGGGATTGCACATGATGCAACTGTAAAAGCAGACGATGTGCCTCTCTTTATGGCCCTTAGGAGATATGAGCAGTTACAAAGGGAAACAAATTTAAAAATTGATGAGATACGTATGACTGTAGGTGCGTAAATTATCACTCATATTTTTAATGTTTTTAATTAAAATATGTTTCTAAGCAAAAGTGAAAAAATTTATATATGTTAATTTTTTTTTCTTTCCTTGCAGAACGGATTCAATTTCTAAAAACTAGGGCTCAGATGAAGGCTAATACAGGTTATTATCGCAGCATTAGAATCCAGATACAAAAAAATGTAGCAAAGGCTGAAGAAACATTAAAAAAGAGTAGAGGATCTGCAAAAGAAAAAACAGAAGGAGGAGAGCCTGAGAAAAGCTGTTGAGGAGCTGAGAAAAGCTTCACAAGAAAAAGATAAGCAAATTACAAATATCATCGTAGCTGAAGCAGTTGCTGGTCCATCCTGGGCTACGGAGGCTGTCAGGCCTTCTACACTGGACATGTGGGATGCACAGCCAATAGGTAGGAATGAGAGAATTAATAATGAGTCCCCCTTCATTATTAAAATAAATTAATGTGACCAATTCATTAAAAAATTCGCGTCAACTGGGAGGAAATTAACTTGTAAAAATTCACCTCCTGGTGAAAGTAATACGCTTACTTGGTTAGAAGCAGCTTTTTTGGAAATTTATGATTACATCACCTGTTAGTGCGAAGAGAGTGATCTTGTGGGCTTAGTGTTTTGCTCAGATGGATTTATTGAGGGCATAGCCTGAAAAGCATTTCTACCATTAAAGGATCTTTATTTTGAAGACTTATGGAAACTTGTAGAACCCGCTGTACAAAGTGCCATAAGTTTCATCATAGATGATAATTTTGTGGTAGAAATCACCCGGATGCGTATAACAGCCGGTAAGGGTAGACAAAAATTAACAAAAGGATTTAAATAACGATCGGTCGATAAAATTCAAAATTCATCGAACACATGTCTACCGGAAGCTATAGTTGTAGCAGCCATTCCGAATGCTGACCTTCAATTAGATAAAAAATAACGCAAATTTAAAAAAAATTGTGGAAGAGTATGCGCAAAAGATCGGGTAGAGTGCAAATTAAAACCTACAAAGAGCTCACGCGAAACGCTGGGGTAATAATACCAGAGAGTGTATGTGGCTTACCCCAGCTGATAGCCTATCAAAATTATTTAGCAAGGCGACAAAGAGCAGTGGTAGTTTATAATTTTAAAGATTTTGGGAAGGGAAAAGAAAAAGCTTCTTACGATGGTACCTCCATAATCACAAGTGCAGGGGATGTAGTTAAACAAAACATTTATTTATTATATGAAGGGCCCCCTGAAAACCACTATAGTGCAATTTTAAATTTAATTGTTGCCGGAGCAGCAAACAAATTTGGCATACCCTGTAACAAGGCATACCATCGAAAAACCGATCACAGGTGTTTGATGCGATGTGACGCTCGTTACAGCTCACCATTCTGTAAGGCTGATAATATAAATAATAATATTAAATGTGGAGACTGTCTCAGATACTTTTATGGGCAAGAATGTTTCAGAAAGCACACACTTCCTGATTAATTTTGTACCGGAAAAAGTATCTGTTCTGTGTTGAAAATTTGTGACGGGTGCTCTCAACTACTCAATTCTGAAGAAACCAAAAAAGGAGCTACGCATATATTTGTTTTTTCAGATTGTATTATACGTAAGAAAGTCTGCCCTAGTAATCACTTTTGCTTTATGACACCTCTTGCACTACAAAAAACTAAAGGCAAGGTATTGAAGAAGAAAAAGGTAGCTTGTATCTTTCACGATTTCGAAACACAACAGTGTGAGGAAGTCGTATTAGACGAATCAACAAACATTCACAAACCTAATCTGTGTGTTGCACAGCAGGTATGTGATGAATGTATGAATGATCCGGATCCAGATGTAAGGTGCAAATGGTATGGTGTGCGCCAGCACATCTTTGATATAGACTTTGTAGTTCAGTTTACAGAGTTTGCTATTCGCGATTTAAAACATTTTGCCGCGACTGTATGTATTGCACACTATTCAAAGGGTTTCGATGCTCAGTTGATCCTCAGTTATTTGATTAAAAAGTAAGGAACTAATGAGCCTCTAAAACTTATTTTGTATGGTACCAGTGTAATAATAATGACTGTCAATAAAACGCGATTTGTCAACAGTCTAAACTATCTGCATATGCCCTTAAATGCTATGCCGGCTGCCTTTGGTTTAGACAAAGCAAAAAAAGGAACTTTCCCTTATCTACTTAATACACCACAAAATAAGTCTTATATAGGTAAATTACCCGATGCAGAGTATTACTCTCCTGACAGAATGTCCTCGGACAGTTGTAAACATTTCCTAACGTGGTACGAAGAATGGATTAAACCAAATTACATTTTTAATTTTAAAGATGAGATTAGAAGTTATTGCATTAATGACGTTGATATTCTGCGTAAAGCTTGTCTAGCTTTTCGATCACTATTTATTGAAGAAGCGGGTGTTGATCCCTTTGTTGAAAGTTGCACTATAGCTTCAGCCTGCTCCGTTGAAATTCGGAAAAATGATCTAAAACCTGATTTAATGGGCGTTCTACCGAATGGGGGTTATAGTCTAGCAAATAGGCAGTCAAAAAAATCTGTCCAATTGCTCTTATCTGTAGAGCGTGAGCCTGAACAAGAAATCATACATGCAGGTCGAGCTCTAGAATTTCGATTGCCTGAAGGGGTAGTTGACGGTTATCATGAGGACGGCTTTGGCAATAAAACTGTTTATCAGATTCATGGCTGTTATTGGAATGGCTGTCCTCGTGTAGGTGTAGGGAAAAATTCGGAAAGTATGAATGACCGCTTCGCTCAAACACGTGGACAAAGTCAACGATTTCGCGGAGTCGGATACGAAGTCATTGAGATGTGGGAGTGCGATTTTGATAGGCTAAAAGCTCAAGACCCTAAATTGAAAGAATTTTTAACAGACCATCCTCTTTTAGGACACGGTGCTTTGAACCCTCGAGATTCTTTTCATAGAGGACGAACGGGTAATACATTTTTCTATTATCGTGTAAAAGACAAAACAAAAATTTCTTATCTGGACCTTTGCTCCCTGCATCCACATATTTCAAAATATGGTAAATTTCCTATTGGTCATCCCAAAGTGTATATTGGTGATGATTGTCAGGCACTAACTGGTTTTGATAATAATTTAAGTATTGTTTACCTGTCCTTCCTGTTCGTATGCATGGAAAACTCATGTTTCCCTTCTGTTATACTTGCTGTAAGTTGCAATTACAGCAAGACTGTCCACACAAAAATAACACAGCTGAGCGAGAAATAGAAGGAACATGGGTTTCCGACGAACTCAAAGCGGCGATTGAAGATGGCTATAAGATAACTAGCGTTTTTGAAATCTGGGAGTATGAGGTAACATAATATAATCCCCTTACAAAGGCAGGTGGTCTATTTGTAGAGTACATAAACATATTTTTCAAGCTTAAACATGAGGCCAGTAGATATCCTTCTGAATGCACTACTGATGAGCAGAAAAAGGCGTATGTCCAATAATTTTTGATTTTGAAGGTATTCAGCTCAATCCCGAAAATATTTTTAAAAATCCTGGTCTCCGTTTTTTGGCTAAGGTATGCTTGAATTCTTTCTGTGGTAGATTTGGGTATCGTCAAAATATTTCGACGACTGAAATCCTCAATACTCAAAAATAATTGCTAGAAATTATTCAGAGTAGAAATAAAATTCTGAATAATATCTTTCCTGTAGACCATGAGAATATTTCGATGGGTTCTACGAATATTAGGCTATTGTTTCCTTACCGGTAAGAAAGCGACTATCATCCCATTACGAATAAGCTTCAGTCTATCGTTCCGCTACGGATAAGAACTAGTCTAAATTCATTTAGCTAAGTTTTCAGGAGGATGAAATGAAATTTTGTATTCGTAAATCAAATCAGGAACTAAACATAAATGAACAAGCTTTAAAAGTAATGATATTTATAACATGATTTTAATAAATAATTCAAAATAAAATCTCTTCTCGGTCGTAGCAATGACAAAAAATGTGTAGTTTTCTGTTCT
Organism: Andricus grossulariae; assembly: GCA_011634705.1. Classification (NCBI taxonomy): domain Eukaryota; kingdom Metazoa; phylum Arthropoda; class Insecta; order Hymenoptera; family Cynipidae; genus Andricus; species Andricus grossulariae. The sequence continues at coordinate 6,205 of JAABKJ010009375.1, forward strand.
TCAGTCTGTGTTGTGTGTCATTTTTGTTATATTTTCAGAAATAAATTAATAAAAAAATAAGGATATTATTTCAAAGATGCTCATTGATAGAAATATTAATGAATTATCTTGCTGATTACAGTTTTCTGTCTTATGTCAAATTTGTCTAGATTGATGTATGCCGTCGGCTATAACGGGCGACAGACGAAAGGAACCTTCAATATTTCGTCACTGGCAGCTTCCACTTTTATACTTGTTCAAGTTCCTTTCCTCTGCCGCTACAACGACCTTCGCTTGCAACGTACCGTTCACGTGATAGTTTCAGAAAATGCTATGCGCCCAGGTGCGGGCATAGCTGTGGGCCAGTGATAACTCACCCGCAACTTTCCAGCCGCTTTCTCTCTGAGTAAAATTTTTATTTTATTTTTCTCTACGTTCTTCTGCCTTGTTAAATAATGATGCACGGATAAACTTATCACTTATCCGTGATGCCGATTTTATTAAGACAGAATAATTGTTATTTTCAGAAGTAATTTTTATTTTATTTTTCAAAAAAAACGTGATTTCATGACACTGAATACATTGTATAATACTGAAGTTAAATTTTGGAGTTACCAGGATACGTCTTATTATTATTATATATTATATATTATATTATATGAGATATGAGATATGCGCCTGATAAATATTTCATGCGTTAATACCTTGAACTATCTTGCGCTAAACCCCAGAGTTTTCTCTCCGTGTACTGAGAAATTGGCTCATAAAGAAAATACAGATAATGATGCATACGAATTTTTTCCGTTGAGAGCTATGATAGCTAATGTACCTTAATCTTTTCGTTCCAAATGTAACTCATGACTAAATCATCTAACAAAGCCTGACTTTACCAACAAAATTAAATGGGATCAGTATAGTTAAGTGATTATTGATGGGAAACGTATTGAAAATTCAAATATTACAGATCTAGTTGATAATGCATTAAGGTTTAAAAAAAGTGTTAACCCTTCTGGCAGAATTCACTATGACCGTATCCTCAAAGAGATCGATACCCCGCGAGAACTAGTGAAAAATCGAGAATATTGGGGACCTACTAAGCAAATACAACGAGATATCAATAACCGATCACTCTTAAACCAAGAATCTCTCATAACAGACGATGAAACTACTGAGGATGAAGTAAGGTCTGATAGAATCCTGGAGAATTCTAATAAATCAATTCGCGAAAGGAGTCGCAGTAGAATAAGCAGGAACAATAGTCAAGAGAAGAGACAATCTGGCTCAGGAATGCTGAAAAAGTGACAGTCTTTTATACTAAAATGAAGCTGCTAGAGGAAACTCACTATAATCCAAGTCATCCTGCTCAATACAGTGGTGCCGAAAAAATAATTCATGCTGCACGTGGAAGCGTATCACGCACACAAGTGCTCAATTGGTTAAAATCGCAGGATGCATTCACTTTACACCGTCCTATTCGAGGAAAGTTCCAGAGAGCTCATTATACGGTTTCCAATATTGATGAAGTTTGGGAGTTTGATTTAATCGACATGCAAAGTTTGTCTACTTATAACGATAATCACCGCTATATTTTAGTATTGATTGATGTTTTACGTAAATTTGTGTGGGTTGAACCTCTTCGAAATAAAACTGCACTGGAGGGAAAACATGCTTTGGAGCGTATTTTGGAAAGAAATAATCATCGAGTACCTTCTGTTTGCAATCATAAGAAGAAACGGAATTCTTAGGAGTTCCTTTCTAAGAATATTTGGCGAATAGTGGCATAAAATACCGTGTAACTCGGGATCCCAATGTTAAAGCAGCTGTAGTAGAGCATTTTAATCGAACACTTAAGGAGCGTATGTGGAGGTATTTTACACATGAAAATACGCGACGCTATATTGATGCTTCATAACAACTTGGGAATGCATACAATAATGCTCGTCATTACAATATTAGAATGACACCGTCTGAAGTTAATTTATCAAATGCAGCAGAAGCCAGAGCAAATATTCAACGTCGCACACACCCTACATGTATGAGTTAAAAGATTTAACAGGGGAAGAAATAGAAGGCATTTTTTATGAACAAGAATAGACTGGTGTAAAGAATAAAAATATTGAGCAGGAAGAATTTCAAATAGACAGTAGGTAGTAACACTCACAGAAATACAATTTCCTCGTACGTTTCTTCATGTGAGACACGATGATTCATTTGAAAATCGTATCGTCCTAATGAATGCTGGAACTGTAGGTTTTGAATATCCAATATATGATGGTGTTGAGCAAGGTATAGACCTTCTTCACAAATATAATGTACCTATTAGTATTAGAGGAGATAAGGTGAATGATAAAGATACAACGTATAGTACAGAAAACATATTAAATCGCACTTATATGTAAAAATTTGTGAAAAATGAAAAAAGTCATTATCGTGGATGGAAAAAGTCCCTTGTACATTTGTTCGAACCGGGTATTTATACCGGTATTGGGGCTTTTATGAATAATCTAACAGTCTTCCAGAATTAGGCTGACACATTAAATTTAAATATGACAAATTCAAAAGCAGCTACGTACGCATACAAAAATAGTGTAAAAAATTATGTTTGACGTCTGATCAACATTTTTTGGTACTGAGTGATAAATTATCACGTATTTTCTGTTTTGAACCAAATAATTCACTTACAATTCGAAATAATGACTATGTCTATACTGCTAGACATCCGCCTAGTCTCGCATGTGCTTTTCCGGATAAATTATTTGTTTACCGCGTAATAGTCAAAGAAACTCTTAGAACAGGGATGCGTGTTATAAATCATTTGGATACTAATATACCTCTTAAAAATTCGATCAAGAATCGTTTTCAAGAATCAGGCCTCAATTTGAAACGTCATGCTATGGATAAAATGGAGAATATCATGAATGGCTCGGGCTATAAATATAATAGGAAGAAACAAATGGTTCAGTCCATTTCTAATCATGGTACGCTTCACATCGTAGGTCGAAATACGTTGAAAAAGTCAAAACAAAAACTTCAAGTAAAAAAAAGAGCTTCGGTGAAAAGGAAAATGTCTACAAAAAATAAAAGAAAAACAAAAAAGTCGACAAATAAACGCACAAAATCAAGGAATCGCACAATTAACGATATTTTCAGAATTAAATAAGCGTAAAAATGTCGTTTTTACATTCTCATTCCTGTGAGTGTTTAAAATCAGAGTTAGATCTATTTTCATTACATCCAACGCAAACATCCATCGAAAGTTCTCAGTGGGTTCATTATAAGCCCGGTTCTTCTCTCACTGATGATGCGATCATAGAGTTTGTTGTTCCTGGCCATAGTGATGAATATATCGATCTAGCTCACACTATACTCAGTCTTCGAGTAAAACTTGTAACTTCTACCAGAATAGCTACAAATACGGCAGCATTGGACAAAGTAGGTCCTGTAAGCAATCGTTTGCATTCGCTGTTCAATCAGGTGGATGTCTATTTTAATCAAAAAGTAGTATCACCTCCTAGTAATTCTTACGGATGTCGAGCATACATGGAGACTTAACAAAAACTATGGCCCGGCTGTGATGTTTTCAATCAAGATAAATTTCTCATCAATGGTGTCGAGTTACGGGTTCGGCTCGTTCGTTCAAAAGATACTTTCTGTCTTATGGGCAGCACAAGTGACTGTCATGTACACATTGAGGAGGCTTCACTACTTGTTCGCAGAGCAAAAATCAATCCTGGCATTCTTCTTGCACATCCTGAAGCTCTATCTCAAGGCAGTGTAAAATCCCCGATTACACGTGTCGAAGTGAAAGCTATAACGATACACTCTGGTGTTCACGCTGAAACTCTTGACAATTTTATCCTTGATCAATTACCAAAAAGAATAATAATCGGATTTGTGGACAATACTGCATATAATGACAGTGGAGACATAAACCTCTTGAATTTTAAAAAAATTATAAAATCAATCATCTACCACTTTATGTTGATCGTACTCAAATACCCTTGAAACCTCTACAGCTATCCTTCAACACAAAAAAATTGTATGTTGAGACGTATAACACATTGTTTGCTGGAAGTGGTATTGATTTTTCAAATGAGGGAAATAATATTGATCGGTAACAATATACACTCGGAAATTGTTTATTTGCCTTTGATCTTACACCAGACCTCTCTGCTGATTGTTATTCTCACTGGAATCTCGTGAAACATGAGAGTCTTAGAATTGAGGTACGGTTTGAAGAGGCGCTTCTTAACACAATTAATTGCCTAGTATATGCAGAGTATGATAATTTTTTAGCAATAGGCTCGTCGAGACAAATTATAGCTGATTTCAGTGCTTAGTCTAAGTCGGGGCTAATCCCTATACATATAGGGCAAACCTCCTATTTGAAAACTTAAGTCTCTACTTAAACGTCACAGTAGTAAATTCTATCCTGATATATAAAGTAATAAAAACATGGTGGATTACGTGATAGATATTCAAGGATTTCACGATGATTCTGGTCGTTTAATACCTAAAGAAGTAGCTGTAGTTACTCTAGATCGCTACTGTATAGCTCATTAAATTATTTAACCAGCTCATGCATTTGCCGATCTCACCAGTCCATCTTAACGACAAAATAATAGGCTAAGTTGTAAACATCATGGTATCGAATGGTTTGAAGGAGATTTACCAATGAATTTCCTTCTCGCAAATCTTCGTGACGTGGCCCGGACCGCTAGACTAATATACACGCGAGGACATGAAAAGGCTGTTTTACTGAAAAAGATTACGAGTAGACGCATTACAAACTTGGAAGAACTAAACTGCCCATTATTAAAAAGTTTGGCTTTCCAACGGACATAACCTTTCATACATTTCAAAAGATCCACGTGATGATACTGTAGACTTTTCTCAACAATAAAAGCTGACATCTTCAAAAAAGTATGAACAGTCTTCAGATACTGCAAGTAATTCGTCTCAAACAAGCAAGAACAATAGGCGTATTCCCAGCCGATCAGATCCCGAAGCATTGGACAAAACCAGCTGCAATTGTTG
>JAABKJ010009376.1:0-11220 GCA_011634705.1 Andricus grossulariae
ACAGAAGGAGCAGAAGTGGATGACGTACACGTTCCAGTTGCGTCGGGATTGGTTGCTTTAAGGAACCATGATCGTAGTTTCCGGAGCCTAAAACTTCTCTTAATGCATATTCTAATAGCAGGGGCGAATGCAGGAAATGTTTGGGGGAGGGGGTTCTTATAAAACAATTATCAACCCTTTTCGTGATTGCAACACTTGTTCAACTTTTGGATTTTCTCAGAAACTTCGTGGGGGGGGGGGGAGTTGAATTCCCTACACCCCTCCCTGCGTTCGCCACTGACTAATAGGTAGGTTTAAAAATGTTCAATTAAAATTCTTCAATTAATCCTTACAGAAGATATCTAATATTTTGTAACGCGATTGGGAAAAATATTTCGCTTAGACGTATTAACTCACACATTCATTTTCATAACTAATATTTTTGATGAAAAACGTAGCGTATACGAATCGGGAATATTCCTGAATATTTTTGATAACGTCATGATTTTCCGTAAATTATCATAAATTCCCACAAATTTCATAAATTTCTACAAATTTCATAAATTTCCACAGATGTCGTAAATTTCCACAAACTTCATGAATGTCCACAAACTTCATGAATTTTCAACGGATTGCATACATTTTTACAAATTTTATAATTTTTCCGAAAATTGCATGAATTCCCACAATAATGAGGTGTGGGGGGGGGGCGCATTAGGGCACCCCTATGACTGGTTACAGAAATAATGTTGGTCTGGTCAAACTCTTACCCCTTTCCAACTCGTGACATATTTTCCAAACATCAGTTTTTAACTCGTTGCAATTAGTCTAGAATTGTTTGGAATTTATATTACATTCTTTGGAATTCAATTTAGTACACGATAAAATATGCCGGAAGAGAAAAATTAATTCCGGCATATTTTGCCGGAACAGAATACTTGACATTTAAAAATGTCACAGGCAGAAAATTCCATAGTAGAAACAATGTAAATTTTCTTTCTACATAATTCTTCAAAACATTTTTAAATTCCTAAAATTTTGTACGAAAAAAAAAATATTGAAGTATAAATTAAACGTTATTCGCTATGTTTATGCATAATTATAATCTGAAGTCATATTATGATAAAAGAGAAAACATTATAAAATAATTTCCGACAGTTTCACTTTGTAAACATGTCAGTGGCATAACTACCGTAAAGCAAAACCCCGCTTTGTCGCCGGGGAGAGGGGGGTCTCCTAGATTGGGAAGCGCAAATAATATACTAAACTATACTGTTGTCTTACTGATAAGCAAGTTATATATCCGCCTTCTTTTTTAATTTCAAACGTACCTCCTAAAAAATGTTGCGGATGGGGCCTGCTCGTTTCTAGTTATGCCACTGAACTTATTTACTTACCATTTCAAATAGTGAGGCTGACTATCTCGCGTAGTACTTATTGCAATGCGAAAAAGTAGATCTAACTCACTTGCAAAAGTAAAACTCACAGTTCTTTGCTTACTGTGTAAATTAGCTATTCAGACAACTTACATGTTCAACTGTACTATTTCAAATAGTTATTGAAGCTGCTTGTTCTAGTAATCTTTCTTTTTACTATTTGAAGTAGCGATGCTTACTTTAGGTTTTGTATATTTTGAGATAACTATCTTATAAAGTATCGAAAATCATTTAAATTGTTTCTTGTACAAAGTGAACAAGTAAACTTAAGTTAACAATGTATGGAAGTGAATCTGACTATCCACTTTTTTCCGTGAAGCAAGGAATATTACTTTTCATCCAAACACTTCATTTTAACCCAGAGTGAATGAAATCTCAAATAAAAAAGATACATTTTGGAATCAAAGATACAAATTTTTAAAACAAAATTGTCGCATTTTTAAACAAGTAAGATTTCAATTACATTTTTCACAGAAACTTCCTCTTCTTCATAACATTTTCAACTACAAATATTATCGTCAGGTGGAAGGATCTGCACAAAAATATAGAAATAGAAATACAAGTCACGTAAGTTACTACGACGAATAGTATGCGGGAGTGACCAGCAATCTTCATATTTAAAATTCCGTCCATTTTCCGTGACCATTATGATTCAATTACCAGAATCTTAATCTTTTATCATTGTTAAAATACAATGAGAGGTCTGAAACCTTCATAATTTATCTAAGAAGTCAAAAATTAATTTAAAGGAAAGAAATCTTTAAAGATCACCTGGGCTTGAAAATATTAACCGTTTTTTTTTAATCTTTTTTTGATTTTCTCCTCATAATATAACGAAGCCAATGCAGCCTATTGAAATAGGATTCATTCATATTGTAGAAAATTTTTATTTTTCTCCGCTGGCTCCAATGTCATACATGGGGAGACGAGACAAGAACCGCCCGCTCGACCGGCACTAATCTTCCACCCATGGGGGATCGCACGAAGGAAGCAACACCTCGAAAAACCTTCCCATTGTTACACAATTGTAGTCGGTTTAGAAAACTGAAAATTTTTTAATATATTATCCAACGGAATTTGAATATGCTGCATTACCTTCGTCATTTTTTCACGAGAAAATCAAAGAGAGATTTTGAATATCGGTTAATATTTTAAATCCCAGTTGATCTTCACAGATTTGTTTTATTTTAAATTAATTTTTTCCCCCTTGAACAAATGTTTGGAGAGATGAAAAAAATTCTCAGGTGATTTTTCCCCTCGATGGGTCCTTTAACAGAATGAGAAAAAAATGTGCAAATTTTAATAAATGTCGCCTATAATCGGATTCCAAGAAACTTTTTTTCAAAGCTTGTTTCTGTTTGTTTGATATAAACTATGGTCAGATGCAAACATGTGCAACGGAAATTTCAACAACTTTTTTGGTTGAAAAGTCAATAATTTTGTTAGAAATTCGTCCCTTTTCGTTGAAAATTCCACTGTTCTGTTAAAAATTCGTCTTTTCAGTTGGAAAATTCAACAAGTTGCGTAAAAAATTTACTTTTTGATTAAACTTCGTATTATGGCGTTCAAAAGTCAACTGAAATATTTTTTGAATGAAAATCCAACTATTTTTTTGCAAATTTGTTTTTTAATTGAAAAATTCATCTATTGTAGTAAAAATGGCATCTTTCTTGGATAAGAATGCAACTATTTGGTTGAGAATTCAACAATTTTGTTAAAAAGTCATCCTTTTTGGTTGAAAATTCAACTGTTTTGTTTAAAATTCTAGTATTTTCGTGTTTTTTTTGTATACTCGTTGTTGAAAATTCATATTTTGGTGTTGAAAAGTCAAATGAAATCTTTTTTGGATGAAAATTCAACCATTTTTTTTTCTCTTTAATTAAAAAATTTATCTGATCTTGGATAAGAGTGCAACTGTCCGGTTCAAAATTCAACAAATGCGTTAGAAAGTCATCCTTATCGTTTTAAAATTTAACTGTTTAGTTGAAAATCAAACTATTTCGTAGAAAATTTACTTGTTGAGAATTCGTATTTTGGTGTTGAAAAGTCAGCTGATATCTTTTTTGGACGAACATTCAATTATTTGTTTGTAAATGTTTCTTTTTAATTTAAAAATTCATCTATTCTGGGATAAGAGTGCAACTGTTTTGTAGAAAATTCAACAATTTCGTTGAAAAGTCATCCTTATCGGTTTCAAATTCAACTGTTTGATCGAAAAATCTTCTTCTTGGAGAAAAATGCAACTATTTAGATGAAGATTCAACAATTTTGTTAAAAAGTCATCCTTATTTGGTTAAAAATTTAACTGTTTTTTTGAAAATTCGATATTGATTAGTCAAACTCAAATATTTTTTTGGATGAAAATTCAATTTTTCTTGTTGAAAATTCCTATTTTTCATTCAAAAATTCATTCGGTTTTTTAGTTTTAAAATTCATTTTTTGAATGAAATTTCATCGTTTTTGGTTTAGGTATCAACTATTACATTTTTTGAGAACTCATCTTTGCAGCCTGTAAAGTCAATTATTTTGTTTGCAAATTTAACTATTCTTTCGAAAAATCAAGTATATTGTTAAAAAGTCATCTTTTACGGTAGAAAAGTCTTCTTTTTAGATAAATACATAAATTTGCAAATTGTAAATTTGGATCTGTAATATTGTTTCAATCCCTTAAGAAAAGATCATATGTTAAAAATATTACAAGATTAAAATGCTAGTATCTGAATGTTGATGGACAGGAAAAAAAAATTAGTCAAGGGACAATCATAGAATTATATGAATGAAGCTTTCATCCTGCAAAGCATGTATTATCTTAAATACAAAAAAATGTCCATTGCTTTCAAGTCGCACATTTTCTTATCTGCGGAAACCATAAATTACGTACAGTAAGAGGGGAAGGGGGGCGGTTGATAACGATTCGTTACACGACACGTTAAACTGTAATAATAATACTGGACCCGTCGCACACCGATTACTCACGCAGAGTTTGCCCTTTTCTTTGTGTTTTATTTTGGTAGAATCTAATATCTTATGTCACGGCAAGTTAGCCTTAGCGTCTGGGCGTCCTATCCTCGCCATACTCAGGTCTCAGTTTCCCCGTTCGCATAATTTCACTGGAAATTTCTTCACCAGCACGATTCCTGTTTCAAGGAACGCATTGTCGAAACTGAAAAAAATTTTTGGAACCAAGTACATGTATTTGCTTGAATCCTATTTCTTAGCATAAAGTAAATATTCTTCAACAGTAGTAATTGCGATTTGAACCAGACACATATCTTTTGTTGATCTAAATTCTAAATAAATAAATTCTTCGGCTCTATTTTCTTTATTCAAAGAAATATTTCATACATTCAAGGAAATGATTTCTTGACTCAAATGGTCTACGTTCATTGAAGTCTGATTAGTCGTTCAAAGAAATATTTATTTGATCCAATGAGTTCAATTCTTTTAATTTACTAGGACGAATTTTAATTCATTAACTTGTCCACACATTAATCAAGTCTTTAGGTTTAATTGAATGAGAGAAATAACTATTTAATTCAAACTAATATTAATTAAATAAAATTTTTGATTTATTTCTTGTAAAAAGCTCATACCTTTATACCAATTATGCATTTATTCTGATGGACAAAATATTGTTGTTACGTAAACATTTATTGCTGTGGCTAAAGAAAATATTTCATTCAACTAGTAGAATTAAGTTATTCGTAACAAATAAACATTTCTTTCGAGTAAATAATTATTTTTATCAATCAAACATTTATTATTTTGGCGTAATTTGTTTCCATTGGAGACTTATTTAGGTTGAAGAAATATGTTGTTAAATTCAATATCGATGTTTTTGATTAGCCTTAATTAGTCACACGGGGTGAAATTCACCCAAAAAATTATCCACCCGAAAATTTTCGAGCTCCTCGTCGAGGTGCGCGTTACCTTAACTTCACCGATTTTTGGAAAATATTTAAACAATTAATTTTGGTTACAAAAACTAAAGGATCATCTTTTGCAATCCTTAAATAATACCTAGCAATTTTTTCTGATTTTTAGGACTCATTGGGACCCTGTGTGACTATTATGCGATTCTACTGAAGTGTGACTAATTAGGGTTAGAAGAAATATTTCTTTTGCATAGCCGCCTTAGAGCTTCCATGTTGCGGCTGCGCACAGTGGGCTGAAATAAAAAAAAAAACAAGGTTCAAAATGACATTTAGATCGCAATATTAGGCACCGATTTTAGATCATTTTTTTTCTAGAAAAACTCAGGAATACATCTTTCAGAAAATGGTGAAAGTACATTTTTTATTTGTTTCATGAAATTTAATTTTCATATCACGGCAAACAGCTAAAAAAGTGTCGATTTTAAAAATTTTATTTTTTATCTCCTGCACAAAATTTTTCTTATACTTTCCGTCAACAACCGAAAAGAAACGTCTTCTTCATTCTTCATTATAGAGGGATAGATTATTTTATCAATCTAAATTTTCCTTGAGTTACTTACTGCGGGAACTAAAAAAACAAAGAAAAGCTGAAAATTTCAGAAAAACATGCAACTTTGTATCATTACTCTCAGAGAATATTGTTCTAAACCATAATAAACTTTCTCAACAATTAAGTTTGTAAACTTGCACTAATAACTACCTCACTAAGTATAAAATGCATAAAAAGATGAAGATTTCAGAAAAACCCGTAACTTTGTAACATTATTCAAAGATAATATTATTGAAAATATGATTTAATTGTTTAAACAATTGTGTTTGTTATTTTCGCTTAATTTTTACCTCAATAGAATTTGAAAGTGGAACAAAACTGGAAAATATTGGAAAAAACTGCAACTTTGTAGCATTATTCGAGAAAATGGCTATAAATCTATAATACAATGTTTGAACAATAAAAAACATCGAATTATCAGTATAAATTAATATTTTATGTACCAGATTATAATTTAGATTAGTAGAACAGTGGAACAGTTTTGACCAATGAGGTGCCTGCACAAGCTCTAGCAGTCACCTCATTGGTCAAAACTGTTCCATTATTCTACTAATCTACCTCCATATGGGACTGCGGCCTTACAGTTAGCCGATTAGACATTAGTCAGTTTTCCGGGTGAATATTCAAACTAAAAGACATCACCTACCAAATAGTTCAATTTTCAACTGAAAAATATTTTTTTCAACCAATTATGGGATAGTTCACAATTCAGTTAAAAAAAATTAATTTACAAAAAAAAAGAATAACTTTTGAATGAAATAGTAAAATCCTAAACTAAAACCGATGAATTTTAACCAAAAAGTTGCATTTTTAACCAAAACAGATTAAAGCCCGACCAAAGAGATGAATTTTCAAACCAAAAAGACGAATTTTCAACTAAGAAATATCAGTTTTCTACCAAAACTGGAATAGTTAAATTTTGAGTTACAAAAGTTAATTTTTACCAAACAAAATAAAACGAATAGGCAACGAAATACTTACATTTTCAACCAAAGAAATTAATCTTCAACCAAAAACATCGATAGGAATACTAATTCTCAACAAAATACATGAAATTTTAACTAAAAAAGATCAATTTTCCACAAAAAGTAGATTAGTTCAATTCTAAGTTAGAAAAAACTATTTTCAATTAATGAAAAAAAATTCAGTAAAAAACATAATTTTTACCTAAGTAAAATAAGTTTTGAATAAAATAGTTAAATTTCCAACGAAGAAGATTAAATTTCTATCAAAAAATTTAAATTTTGCACACAACAATGAAATAGTTAAATTTTCTGTTAGTGAAGTGAAATTTTCAACTAAAGAGATGAATTTTCCACTAAACTGATCAATCTTCAATCGAAGAAAGTCTTTGTTTAAATAAAGTAATTAAACATTCAAGAAACTTGATGAGTTTTCAAGTAAAAAAGATAAAGTTTGTACCAAAAAGGGAATAGTTAATTTTTCAACCAAAAAATTAATTTTCGAAAAAAATTTAATAGTTGATATCTCTAGAAAAAATTTTTATTTTAAATAAAAGATGGCTGAATTGAACAGAAAAAGAGGAATTTTCAACCACATGGTTGAATCTCTTCAACCACATGGTTGAATTTCCTCAACCAAAACAGATTGATTTTCAAGCAAATAGTTGCATATTTAACAAAGTAAGATGAAATTTATACCAAATCAGATGAATTTGAACCAAGAAATATTTTTCAGACAAGAAAGAAACAAAATATCACCCAAATTATTGAATTTTCTACAAAACAGTTTAATTTACAGCTAAAAATAATAATTTTTTTATGAAATTGTTAAATTTATACCACCATCTCAACCAAAAATAACGTTAGGCACGGGGGGGGGGGCGAGTAAGTCTTACCGTTTCTTATGAATTAAGAAAGCAGTTCAACTTTCAATCAAGTAGTAGAATTTTCAACGGAAAAAGATGAGTATTCAACAAAAAATGTGATAGCTCATATTTTAACCAGCAAAAGATGTTCATTTCAAATTAAAAATAGCTGAATTGAACCAAAACGGACGAGTTTTTAATAAAACAGTTGAATACTTGATCAAAACTATAAAAGTTTTAACCAAACAGTTTCATGTTTTACCAATAAATTTGATATTCTACAAAAAAGTACGAATTTGCAACAAAATTAATAAATTTTGAACCACATAGTTACATTTGCTACTAATTTGTTGAATTTTAGAGCCAAAAATACGAATTTTCTACAAAACATTTGATTTTTTAACAAAAAATTCAATGTTTAACCGAAACAGAATAATATTTAACCAGAAAGTTGCGTTTTTAACCGAAAAGAGTGAATGAATTTTTAAACGAGAAAGAACATGAAGTAGGCCAAAATAATTCATTTTTGAACCAAATAATAAAAATTTTAACAAAAAAAATGAATTCTCCGGCAAAAATGTAATAGTAGATGTTTCAACAGAAAAGAATAAAATTTTTAAAAAAATTAGATTTTCTTATTGAGTTCTATTAATTCAATTCACATTCAAGTGGAAAAACGAGAAACAGAGGGGAATAGGGAAAAGACTGTGAATCTTTATTGATCATTTTAAAGTTATTCATTTGGCACTTTACATTGGATTAAAATGATTAAAGTTTAGAAAATGGTGATGCACAATTTAAAAATTAATTATGTTAAACGATTAGTTTCAAGAGCCTAATTTAAGAATTCTTCAATTTTTGAACGAAGTTTGGAATTGTTTAATTTTTAATTCATCTTCAAGTTTGAATTCATTAATTTTGAAATTTTCCAATTAGAAAACATATAATTTAAAACTGTTTAGTGTAATTAAACTTTAAAGGTATACAATATTTTTTGCAATATTTTAATTTCTGCAATTTTAAACGGTGAAAATGACAGTGCTTTTTAGTTGTTGACAGAAATCACATTTTTTATAGCAAAAAATCTATCAAATTACTTCAAGTCTGACTTGATTCTACATGATATGATGCGTACTAATAATTATATTTATCATCTGTAATATGTATATAATTTCAACTTAAAATTATATTTCTGAATGCGCAATTCTACAACAGTTCAATCTTTGCCAGGTTTTGAAACTACAGTTTTTTTTTTGCTTTAAAACCTTAAATTAGAAAATCTTTTGTGTGAAATTTCTTACTTTTTGAGAGGTTTCGAATTAAAAATCTCACAATATTGCCTAAAATCCCTGATAAATAGAAATTTGAAATTTACATAAGTTAGGACGTGTGTTTTGTTTTCAAATAAAATAAATAAATGATTGCTTTGAAAACGTATATAACATTTTTCAAAACGAAGCAAAATAATAGAGGAAACTTTCTTGCAAAAATATTTCGTGAAAATTTTGTCTTTTCATCTCAGCTAAACCCGTTCTAGTTTCGTTATTGGTTATGAATATAATCTTAAAAATTACAGGTCGCATGTCAACAAGCAGATTTATGATAAATATTTTAATTAAAACAGGATTTCAATCTATATAAGTCATTCTATCAATTTTCACCCTGAAACACTCTGTAAGGGAAGAATTTTAGCAGTCAATCATGTGGTGAGGGTGCAGGACCCGAAAATCAATGTAATAAGCAAAATTCAGTGCAGCGTTATCAGACAAACGACTGTTAATTCTCCCCCATACGACGTTCAATTACAGGTGTTTAATAAATAAAAAATATATTGTAACATAAAGAGCAGTATTAAATTATAATTATAAATTTCCTAACATTTTTCTTTATGGTAAAAATATTAATAAATTAGAAATGAGATACGGGACACTCACTGTGAAAAATTCAAGTAAATAATTACATGTAGGATTGCTTTAAATTTTCCTTTTGATAAATATTGCTATTTTGTAAATTTAATATACTATAGATACTATGTTATTGATCAACATTGGTTAATTAATTTTCAATGATTTAAACAAATGGAATTTGTTTCAATATTTTTATTCGAAATTTTTTAAAATTAAAAATTATTACGATTTCTTTACTAAAATATTGATCAACATTGGTTAATTAATTTTTAATTATGTAAAAAAATTCCATTTGTTTCAAAACAATTCAGAAATATAACATAATTATTATTCCCAATAATCAGTAGTTTTAATGTAAATGACAGAAAAGAAAAATTAAACAATTTTCTGAAAAAATATTATTTAAACAAATAAAAGGTTGCCAAAAATAAATAATAATTTGTCACTTAACGATAATACAGTAATATTTTTGATAAAAAAACGAATTTTCGAACGAAAATTATTTAAACAAATAGAATTTGTTTCAACAAATAAAAATTAGTTCACAAATCTTGATCAATATTCCAGTAAAGAAATTGTAATAATTTTTTATTTGAAAAAATTTCAAATAAAAATATTGAAACAAATTCCATTTGTTTAAATAATCGAAAACCAACTAACCAATGTTGATCAATAACATAGTATATATAGTATATTAAATTTACAAAACAGAAATATTTATCAAAAGGAAAATTTAAAGCAATCCTACATGTGATTATTTACTTGAATTTTTCACAGTGCGTGTCCCGTATCTCATTTCTAATTTATTAATATTTTTACCATTAAGAAAAATGTTAGGAGATTTAGAATAAGAATTATAGATTTACCTAATACTTCTCTTTATGTTACAGTATATTTTTTATTCAATAAACACCTGTAATTGAACGTCGGATGGGGGAGAACTAACAGACGTTTGTCTGATAACGCTGCACTGAATTTTGCTTATTACATTGATTTTCAGCTTCTGCTCCCTCACCACATGAATATTACTGCTAAAATTGTTCCCTTATTGAGTGTTTCAGGATGAAAATCGATAGCATGACTTATATAGCTTGAAGTCCTGTTTTAATTAAAATATTCATCATCAATCCGCATGTTGACATGCGACCTGTAATTTATAAGGTTATGTTCATAACCAACAACGAAACTAGAACGAGTTTAGCTGGGATGAAAAGACAAATTTTTCATGAAATCTTTTTGCAAGAAAGTTTCCTCTATTATTTTGCTTCGTTTTGAAAAATATTATATACGAAGGCTGTTTGATAAGTCAGTGACTTTTGGACTAGAAGATTTTTTTTCGGCAAATGAGCGTTTTACTCCTCAACATAATCTCCTTTTAGCTCGATACTTTTAGTCCAGCGTTTTTCCAATTTTTTTATTCCTTCCAAATAATAGGTTTTCTCAAGGCCTTCAAAACAGGCATTTGTTTCGGTGATGACCTCTTCATTCGACCCAAATCTCTTACCGCTCGGCCATTTCTTCAGGTTTGGAAACAGGAAATAGTCGCAGGGGGCTAAATCTGGAGAATATGCTGGATGAGGTAGCA
>JAABKJ010009377.1:0-11219 GCA_011634705.1 Andricus grossulariae
CTCCGAAATGCAAAAGTGACTACTTTTACATTTAAAAATAAGTCACTTCTTCCACTTGTAAAAATATCTAAAGCATGTCCGCGCAGCGGGCAGATTTTTTTACGCCACTTGTGATTTCGCCCGTATTCAGGTCAAAAAAATTCTTAAACCATACATGCTAGTATTGAATCGGCATATATAATTTATGTAATTTGAAGTCTTAATCCTCCTGCATGTACCATTTTGCTAATATTGATAATTTTGTTGTACGTTTATGCGTCTCCGTCCGTGGAAATAACATGCAGCATGTAACTTATGAATTATACATATTAATTTTACATTTCGTCTATTTAAATAAGACAAAAACATTTAAATATACTGTTCTTTGTAAATTCACAGTCTCATGTATATGTACGAGTAATACTCTGTATATTTACGACGTATTAAACGGGTCAAATAAATTCCGCCATAACACGCCACAATTTTACATGGCATCTGTCAAAGCACCGCAGTTTCAATTTTATCACAATGTTCATTTAAAATAAATTACAGCACAGTGTTAATTAGTATTGCGGATTCGTTAATTTACTTAATTCGAAGTACTTTTTAACCCGAAAAAAAAAAAATCGTTAGGCACATTTTTTAGGAAAAGCATTTTTTTTTTATATACATTAAGAACTTTATTTTTCTCGAGACAGTAATCGACACGAAAGAAAGTTTAGCTACAGTTACACATTGTTTCAATGTTTGAAATGGGGTCGTTCAAGTATTACGTAAGCATTTTTCAGGTCATTTTGAAGCCCAGCCCCCCATTGAAAGCAGGTTTTCAACGAAAGAGACAAAATAAAACCTTCAATCTAGTGACTAATTATTTTAGGTACTGTCCACACGTCCAGGCCCAACCCATGTCGTCTTCCCTTTTCCAGGTTCCCCTTGCCAGTTCCGTACGTTTAGACTCAACTGAGTTTTAAACGTACGGACTTTTCGAAAATTTAGGGTTAACCATTATTTTATGGTGGTTGGAATATCAGCTAGATTTAATACTAATTTTTCTCGATGATGCATAGTTTTATATAAAACACGGAATCTCCCCTCCCCTCTGTAAGAAATAGGCGTCACGATGACTCAACCTCTCTCACAAAAAGTTACCTAATACTTGATTAGTATTTTTCAAACGAGATTGTATTAATACATCTTATTTTTAAAAACATCTTTTCTAGTTTCTACTTTTCAAGCGAAACCTTATGGAAAACCAAAATCCCTTTCAAATAACCTATTATACTTTTAAAATATGTCCCTGAAATTCCGGCAATCACACCAAACATGACTGGTGTCTCATAACAATTTACTGTCCTCTATTTCTCTATAAATGATTTTACAATATTTCAATAATTTTTTGTTCTTAGTTTAGACTTAGATAGAGTGCAGGGAAAAAGAAAAACTTTTTTTATACGTCGCGGGCATTTTAAGTAAGTTTATCTTGAAAATGAGCTCAATAACATTTAGGAATTTGTATTATTTCGAAATTATTCATAATTTAACAAAACTTTTAAATTGTGAATTTTTTCGCGATATATTTTCAAAGAATTAACACACATTCTTCATTTTTGAAGTCTTTAGACAGTTCGGACAAAACAGTTTGGCATCATTCATCCAATTCTGAGGTCAAAAGTTTTAATGCCCAAAAAAGCGTCACGTATTTTTTGAATGCCCCCTAGTGGGTAACTCCTCGCAGTCGTACAAAATTTTAATATTTTGCGAAAATGTACTTGGATACCAATGCCTTATTCAGGTATTTAAATTAAATTTTTGTACCCAATAGTAGTGAAAAAAACCCATCGAGATTTATAGTTCCAATATTTTTGGTGGCAATGACCCATAAACGTTAAAAAAGTCATACAATGTAGAAAATACAATAAAATTTTTTTAACATTTCAGTGGAGAACAGCTTCATCGTGTGCACAATTTGCAACGTAACCAGCCGCGCTGAAAACTTGATCGAGAACCGATTTATCTCGAAACTCATTCAAGAAGAGTGCAATGTGGGCACGGAGGAAGAAAGCAAAGCTACCGAAGAAGAAAAGTTGTGCACTAGTTGCAATGAGGATGCCAGGGCAACCAGTTATTGCATTGACTGCGAAGAGTTTATTTGTCAAAACTGCGTCATGGTAAATACAGTTTATCCTGAATGAAGTTCCATATCTTTTCCTTCTCCATCAAGGAAAGGTATTTTAACATTTGATTCCTTTAGGCTCATCAAAGGTTAAAAATCACTAAGGACCACACTATTCAACCACGAGGATCAGTTGTTACTGATGAGAGTACGAAGAAGGGAGAGAAGAAAAACCTGGGTTATTTATTTTGTTTCATTCATCCGCACGAACAGTTGTCCTTATTTTGTCAAACATGTGATCGACTTACGTGCAGAGATTGTCAGCTCACTGATCATCGCGATCATAAATATAATTTTATTCATGAAATCGCTGCCGCAACGCGTACTTCAGTATCAACATTACTTAAAGAAGTTAGGTACGACCCTCTCATTCATTATTTATTCTTCAGTTTTGATTGTAGCTGAACCTTTCAGTAAGAAGTGCTAGCATTTTAATCTTACCTATTCTTTATATGTGACGTTTAAAAAAAGTGTCCACTTTCTTGATCGTAATTTCGGAGATATTCGTATTTTTGTGAACAACAGCAAAAAATATTGTACTTGTCTTGGAAGTGACAGGAAGTGAGTGAAGTTTATGTTTGAAGAAAAAATATAACACGTAGGCTTATGGCACCCGCCAACTTTAAATGCGTTTGTCTCGAAAATCGGATTTTCGAAGTTTCAAATTCTAAAGTGCACCGATGCCTAGTTTTTCAACATAGAGAGTTTATTCTGGGCCTAAAAGGTCGGAAATTTATTAGGCTATATGCTCCCATATGCAACTTTCTATCTGCAATTTGGGCCCTTCGTTTATGGAACGTCACAAATCTACCGTATGCTGTCCCTAGTATCTCTTTCTTTCTCTGAACCCTTGGTTTTTTTGTTTTGTTCTCTAAGATTGCTTGAACACGATATAATGTTCTTTTGATTTTTAAAATATTCGAAATTTTCTGTGAAAAAAGATCCTCTTTCGCTTCGCTGGGAATTTTCATCTGATGGCGTTCAAATTGCGTTAAATAATAATTATTTTATCTCTATCTTTTTTCTATGTACACTAAAGAATTTCATGTATATTTAATAAAATCTTGATTATTAACTTAGGTCATTTAACTTTTTTCAGTTACAAAAGGGTTTTATTGAAAAGTGCGATGAAAGTAATAGAAGATAGGCAAGTTCTAATACTGGAAAAGAAAAAAAATTTGGTTCAAGATATTACAAGTATGGTTGTGCAGTAAGTCAATTAAATATATATTGGCAGTCAAAGCTAGTATAACAAATCCCTACAAATATTTTCTTAATTTAATATATTTTCAGATTAACTAATGCAATTAACGTAAGGAGTAAGGAGTTAGTAAAACGCCTGAACGAGGTGTGCGATCAAAAACAAAAAACGTTGAACGAAAAGAAAATGGCTTTAGACCAATTATCAAAACTTACCGATCACTGTATTCAATTCGTTAATTATGCTTTAGAAAAAGGATCTGACGTCGAGCTTCTGTACAGCAAAAAGTATGACCACGTGTAAACTTATGGAATATATATTTAACATTTAGTGATTGTAAACTTTAATTAAAAAAATTTCAGATCAATCGCTAACCATTTGCAGCGGATAAAAAGCCGACGAGCAGATATCCCTAATCCAGAAATCCCTGTTAGAATCAACCTATCTTTAGATAAACTACCTGATTTAAAGAAAGGTGAGTATAAATAAAATTCTTGAAGTTTTTAAATCGCCTCCGAAATGCAAAAGTGACTACTTTTACATTTAAAAATAAGTCACTTCTTCCACTTGTAAAAATATCTAAAGCATGAATGTCTACTGGATGTGCAAAGTACATAAATCTGGCAACTCGTCAAAACTCCACTCTTACGGCCTTTCGTAGCAGAAGAGAGATATCTGTGCTAAAGGTATCATTTTCACTTTAATTTATTTTGTATTACTTATATTCTTGAATTTATTTATTTTTATTCTAATACTACCGCAAAATTTAACACCGAATTTAGAGTTTTAACTAACTCTGTAGTAACGGCTTACCGGTCGGGCTGCAAACTAGGCAGGAGAAAATCGATCACGTGGAAAATTAAAACATCAACAGTTTGTTAACTACTATTTCAGTTGAGTTAAAAATTTCCAGAAAACTTATCTGAACCATCATAAACAACGCCTCGGAAAAAAATTATTAATTTTTTTTTTCAAACAGACATTTTGAACTTTGGCTAATTTCATCGTTCGCAGACATGATACTGCATATTTCTTATGAATTTTATTTAAAAAATATCAACAACTTCCCATTATATCGCGAGTTGAAGTGAAGAAAGTCGAAATCAGAGTAAAAAAGTTTTTTCTAAATAAGTTGAAAACTAAGAAAGCTACAACTTTTTTATCAGGAGAAAAAGATGCGTCGTTATATTTTCAATGTGAATACGTATTTTAAAACTAAAAATACGAAACTTTATTCTCAAGGGCCCCACTCCAGCAAAATAATAATTCTATATCTCCTTTTTGCATCCGGCTCCTCAATTTCTATTCCCTCATTCATTCTGATTATAATTCATCTAACGAGAAACGTAAATTTTTACCATAGAGGGTGTTGCGGTTTTTCGAGACTGAAGGCATTTTTTTTCAGTGTTATCATCAATGGGGGCTATAGTAGTTGATGGAAGAGTGTATCCTTCAACACCAGTGCCCGAGAAGATCCCAACTCCGGTTCCGATTGCCGAGCAACAACCAGCTAAATCAACCCCGTGTCCACCTCTTCACGTGGATGCGCCTACGCAGCCCATGATATCTACTCCTCCCCATGTGAATAATATGCAACCAAATTGTTATCAGCGGATGATGCCACATCATCTTCCACCTCAACAACAACAACAACCTCAACAACAAACCCAACCACCACCTCAACACCAAGCTCACGTGCCAAATCACATACATCATTATTCACCTCACAATATGCCACCACGATCATCACCACAGAACCGCATGCCTTATAATGTAAATTTTAACAGCAGTATGCAGCCTCAAATTATAATGACCCAAAACTCTGGTCTCACCGGTCATCAACAACAAGTAACTTCGTCCACTCACCCGCACCAGCAAGCACAAATAGACCAAATGAATCAAAACGCCAGTCTTCGAGGACTTTTGGCTCATAATCCTTCATATCGACCTCAACCAAATCATATTCAGTACAGAATGCCTCCTGGTGGACGATTTCCAATGACTAGTCCACAACAGAGGCCGATGATGGGTCACGCATATTCACCAACTAATCTGCCGATGGTTCGCCTTCCGCCTTATAATGCAAATCCTAATCAGCATATGAACTTTCCTCTCCAGCAACAAGCCACGGCTCGCTGGCATATTCCTCAAAATATGAACCCTTGTCTTCCCCATCCCGCGGCCAGGCAGCACATTATGCCTCCCTTACAGGTTCCTCCGAATGATAGTTACAAAATAACGCTGAAGAACCCGCCAGTGTACAATAACGAAAATAGGCTCCCAAACACTAATCAAAATTCTAATACCTTGACTCAGTTGGAAAATTCTCCGTCTTCGGGACAAACTATCAGTTCATCAATGCCTAAGACACCAAGTCCCAACTTGCTTGGTAATCGTGATGAAATGGAGAAAAGTTTGGACAAGTTCTGCCAGAAGTCTTTAAATGATTTGATGCTGACGATTGCAAAGTTGGATAGTAACGGGATCGTCGTTATTCCAGAAGAGCAGAAAAGTCAAATGGATTCGACCCAAGTTGATAGCTCTACGGACGAAGGTGTACATTCTTTAGGATCTGGTAGTGTTCAAAGTTCACTGAGTGAGTTATTGTAAATAGATAAACGTTTACTTTTCGTCCTACTGGCCTTGAAAAATTGCCTAGCTTACACTTCTATGTTTTACAGAATTGTCTTAAAATGATTCCTTACAAATTAACGTCTATGCATACCTTAATTCTATGCCCGCTCGCTCTTATCGCCAATACTTACATGTAACTTATATCTAATTCCTCTCCTCTTTTCTTCTTTTCTTATTCATCTTACCTAACACCCCATCCGCCCATACAACTGCCCTTTTGGCCCCTCCTTCATGCAATGATCCCTCCATGCTTATCCCACACCTGTTCACCCCCTCGCACTCCTCCAACCAGTGTGCCACCCTTGCATACACCTACCCACACAATTCATACATTCTCGTCTACCTAAGAAGCCAGAACCTATTAACACCCTCCTTGCAACCACATCTCATCCTCGCTATAAGCTCCTGACTTCCTTTCTGACTTCCTTTCAAATACTGCGCTGTCTTCTTCGACCCTCTTATTCTCTTCTTCCCTGCTGCCTTCTCTCTCTCGATGCCGATCTTCTTGTCCATCTCATACACCTTTCACCCATTCTCATTCAACTTTCTCACTTCATCCCTCTGCAGCCTATTCCTTCTCAAAAGCCGTTCTCTTTCAACTTCCATCTTCCCATCCCCTCGTTTGTTCCCCTTTTCCCACAAGCACTTCATAGCCAGCTTACTTCCCCCCTCTTCCAAAAATTTCTCCTCATACTTAAACGCCCGACTCTATTAGAATCCCTAAACTCGTTCTCGCGTCTCCCTCCTAACAATATAATCAGGTGTAATCTTTGCTAACCCCTGTGCCTACATCCCTCTCCTCTATTCTATTTGACTCCTCACTTTCCTTCCACCCCCACACCTCCACTTCATACAATAGCACACTCATCACTAGCAAGTCGAACAATTTCATTCTCCTTCCAAAATCATCTGCAAACAACTACTTTCCCAACTCCCATAACTGCCTCATCACCACAATTGCCCTCCTAACTCTGTCTTTTGTATAGTCATCCACTCCCGTAATCCTCCGAAACAGGAGGCCAGATACACAAACTCTTTCACCTCTTGCACCGTCTTTCCCTTCCACTTCCGCTCTCTTCCGTTATCTCTTACACTTCCTTTCCTGAACACCATAACCTTAGACTTTTCCGCATTCAACTCTAACCTGTTCTTATCTAAGTATCTTCTCAACCTCTTCATCATCTCCTTCAAGGCCTCCTCGCTTCTGACCAGCAACACTTTGTCATATGCGTACGCGAGTGACCATATCCTAACCTAGGGGTTTCCAAAGGTAGATCCTGTATATCCCGAGTCAATAGGTCGGATCTACTCAGCTTTGACACATAACTGTCAAGAAGGATCTCCATCCTTTACCTGAGTCGAAGTGCCTCAAAAAGTTGTTTCTTGCACGGCAAAACAAAATGGGGCCCTCGAGTTTCGGGTTGATGTACCAAATCCTTTCAACTACAATTTTCTTTCAAGGGGTCATTTATTTTCACTCAGTTTCCTATCGAAAAAACTGGCAGATCCTGAAAATGGCCAGTCGGTTCTGGGTCAGACTGCACCAGTGTATTGTCGAGACCCCTGTCCTAACCCCTCCTCGTACAAGACTGGCCACTAGCCTACTCTTTATGTCCGCGATTAAAATCGCAAAAAGCGCTGGGCTAAGCAGGCACCCTTGCCTCAACCCCCTATCCATCCAATAAACACTCCGAAATCCCCTCTCCTCCTCTCAACCTATCTTTCGTCTCTTCATAAACCTCCCTTGCCCTCTCGATCAGGCCTCTCTCTACTCCCCTCTTCTTCATCACCTCCCACAACCTCCCCTATCCACCGAAGGGAGCGCGCCTTTGAGATCCACAAAAAACGCCTACACTTTCGATCCCTTCTTCGCTAATTCTCTATCCACCACGTGCTGCAAAATGTAAATACTATCGGTAGTCCTCCTACCCGTCCTGCATTCCGCCTGCGTCTCCGGCAATATCCCTTTCCCCTCGATAACCTTCCGCAGCCTCTCCGCCAACACCATTTCGTATACTTTGTACGCCGTATTGATTATCGTGATTCCTCTATAATTTTCCTGCCTATCCCTATCTTTTTTATACAGAGGCACTATCAATCCCTCCCTCCTGGGAATCCCTTCCCCCTCCATACTTCCTTCACTATCCCCTTCAGCCTCTCCCCAACCTCTTGTGTACTAAACAGCAAAGTTTTGTTCTGTACCCCGTCCAGACGACCTAATAATGACCCAGATAACCTTCTTGTCTTCCTTATCAGCTTCTCTATCTCCTCGTAATTTAACTCCTCTCCGTCTCCCTCCCTTGTTCTTCTACTCCCCTCATCCCTCTTCCGTGAATGTGAGCCCTGAAACGATTCTTTAAAAAACTCTCCTTACTCCCCACGCCCTATCTTCTCGCTTATCCCTCACGCGATGCTTCCTAAACCTATTTATTACTTTCACACGTCTCCCTCTGTCTCAACACGCCTCTTCCAGATTTTTCTCCCTTTTCTGCTCTTTCTGTTTACACATCGCCGTAAACTCCTTCCTCAGCTTTACGTACTCCTCCCTCTTCTCAATTCCCTCTTTCCACTTCGTGTACTTCCATCTCACGTTTCTTTTAATCTTTTTACATTCCACATCCCACTACGGTTTAACCTTTCCCTTCTTCTTTCTAAGTACCTTCTTTTGGACACACCCTTTCACTTTCTAGTTCAGGGCCTCCCATATCTCTTCCACCGATTCCCCATCAAAGCGTACCTTCCCTAACTGCTCCTGATACTTCTCGATCGCCTCCCTCGTCCAGGTCACCCTCTTCTCCCCCTTTCGACAGTTTTTCACCACCTTTCCTTCCGCCGTGCTCCTCTTTTATCCACAATATTAATGGCTGATGGTCTGATTCTACCCACCCTTTTACTGCGAATATCTCCGTCTCCCAAATTTGCATCATTATGACCACATAGTCTATCACTGACGCCCCCTCCTTACTCACTTACGTGTATTCTCCCTCTTCGTCCCTTGTTCCGATACCATTCGCAACCACCCAGCCTCTATCTTCCATCCAGTTCCTTAAAATCTCCCCCTCCTTATTTATTACCTTATCCTTCGACCTTCTTTCAAAATTCTCCTTCCCTGTAGGGGCCCGCTTCCCTCTCCATTCTCGCATTAAATCCCCCCTCCAATCCATCCCTAACCCCCGTTATAATTGCCTTACTAGCCCTGCCTTTCTTCTTCACTCTGACCGCCTCCATCTCCCCTTTGGTGCCCTTGGCTCTATTCCTCCATTCCTTTCTCTCTACCCACGTCTCTACCAGTCTCGCAACATCAAATTCCTGGATGTACCTTCAGAAATCCTCATCCTTCTTCTTTACCCCTGCTACGTTCCAGTACGGTACCTTCACTACTCCACCTTGCTTTACCCCAACCCCCCTACTTCCTGAGAAAAAAGTACCCTGCACTTCCTACAGTTACTATCATTTTTCAATGTTATTAGAGATACACAGTGCTCCTAATGATTTTCTTGAAGATTCAACAACTTAACGTTGCTTTTTATGATTTTAAACAGGTACTTCAAAAAGTACACCAACTTCTGTGAGCAAGGACGATCCGAATGAAGACTGGTGTGCTGTTTGTATGGATGGAGGCGATGCTGTTCTTTGCTGTGATAAATGTCCAAAAGTCTTCCACTTATATTGTCACATACCTGCACTTAAGACATTTCCTGAGTGAGTAAATTATATAATAATTTGGAAAGGGAGATTGAATATTCTGTCAATCATACTTTTTATTTCTTCACATTTAATACAAAATTCATAAGAGTAAGCGATGGTCGTGGGGCCTAAGGCATGATCTTTAGACCCACTTCGTCTGCTGGTGGGTTCGATTCCCTTCTCGCACTCTGGAACTCTCGGCGGCCATATCTCTAGAGAAAAAGGTTCTCTAAGTACGTAAAGCTGTTGTTCTGTGTTTCGGAACACACATCAAGCTGTTGTCCCTCTCACTACCGACTAAGTGTTAGTGATGGAACATCAATATCGAAATATCGGAAATATCGATATTTTGGTTCCGATATATCGATATTGACATATCGATAGTACCCTATTGATATATCGAGTTGCATATCGATTTAAATGTTCGATTTCGATATTTCGCTCACTTCGCGCGCGATTGCTCTTGCTGTTCTTACTTCGCAGTTTCGTGTTTCGTTCATTGTTTGTTGATTATGCGGATTGAATTAAACATGTTTCCTTTGGAATTTATTTTCCAAAAAAATGAATTTTTGTGTTGATATTAATATTATTTTTTCAATTTATGCCTCGATATTTATATTAGTTTATTAATGATACTCAGTTAAATAATTATTAATAATATTAATAAATTTAATTAATTAAATTTGTAACTTAAATTTGGAGATAATCTTGTGTGCATGGGCGATATTTTATTACGATATATTGGTCACTACCGATATTTCTTTTTAATATTGATATTTTTAAGAATCGATATTGTTTTTTCGATAATATCGATATCTGAGATATCGATATTTTTGTTTCGATGTCCCATCACTAGTTAGATCCATTTCATCGCGGGCGATCACAAATATTTAATTGGGGTTTCATTCACAAAATACGTGATACGTTCAAGAGAAGGTGGGGGCATATCAAAGTATCATTCTCCATTTAAAGAACAATGGAAAAAGCATCACGGAGGGGGGGGGCGGGTGTTGAAAGTTCTTAAAAAATTTATCACGTATTTTGAAAATGGCCCCTGGAATTATTGGATGTGAAGCTATAGGGCAGCACAACTGCGACATAGAACACAGTACGTTGGAAAACCCGGTAGAAAGAATCTGCGCCTCTGAGGTTAGGGATATAATTAGGAACTTAAAGAATGGTAAGGTTACTGGGGTAGGTAGTATTAACGTTGAAACGTTTAAATACGGTGGCGACTACATACCTCACAGGTTGTGCGAGGTGATAAATTTATGTATTGAGATGGGACAAGTTCCAGATGAATGGAAAAAGGCCACTATCCTCCCAATATACAAAGGAAAGGGAGATAAAAGCAATTGCAATAATTACAGAGGTATCAGCTGACTAAGTACCGTAAGCCGAATATATTAAAAATACTCATGCATAGGGTATTGAAAATAACGGATGAGGGGCCATTCATTAATTACGTAAGGGCGATTTTGACCATTTTTGACTCCCCCCTCCGCCCACGTAAGGATACATAAGATTTCTTACCCCCCCCCCCCC
>JAABKJ010009378.1:0-11219 GCA_011634705.1 Andricus grossulariae
ACATGGAATAGCTAAATTTTTAGTTTAAAAAATTGCTTAAAAAAAAAATTTCAACCAATTCAATTCAACGAAAAAAGACCAATTTTTAAAAAAATACTAGAATTTTTAACAAAAAACGATAAGTTTTCAACCAAACCAGAAATCGTGAAATTTTTAGTTCAAAAAATTAATTTTCAAGAAAAAGAAACTAATTTACAACCATTTGAACTTATCGAAACAAAAGTGAATTTCTAACAAAATAGTAGAATCCTTATCCAAAAAGATCAATTTTCAACAAATCAGCTTGATTTTCTATCCAAAAAGACGAATTTTTAACAAAATACATTAATTTTCTACTGAATAGTTGAATTTCTGATTTGTAAAGAATTGATTTCCATCAAAACTGAAATAGTAAACTTTTCAGTAAAAATAAAATTAATTACAAAAAAAAGTTTTTTTAACAAAATAGTTCAATTTTCCACCAAAAAGTTTAATTTTTCAACAAAAAATACGAAATTTGAACAAAATACAAGAATTTCCAACAAAATTATTTAATTTTGTAGCCAAAAAGACGAATAATCTACAAAAAAAGATTGAATTTTCAACCCGAAAATATGATTTTTCAACCAGAAAGTTTAAATTTCAATCAAATAGTTTAATTTTCGTCCAAATTGTTAAAATTTTAATTTAAAAAGATGAATTTTCTACAAAACAGTAGAATTTTTAACATAAAAGTTCATATAAAATCAAATGGTTGAATTTTAAACCATGATTATGAATCTTTATTAACAAAAAATTAATTTGTTTACAAAGTTGTTCAACTTTAAGTCAAATAATCGACTTTTCAACGGAAAAATACTAATTTTGAACCAAACAATTGCATTTTTAACCGAAAAGGATAAATTTTCAACCAAGAAGATTTAATTTTCATCAAGAAAGACGAATTTTTAACAGAGCACATAAATTTTCGACCAAAAAGTTGAACCTTCAAATAAAAAAGATAAATCGTTAACCAAATAGTTGAATTTTTAACTGAAAAAGATAAATTTTTAACCAAAAATGGGATAGTTTCATTTTTAGTGTAAAAAAATTATTTTCAACCAAGCATGGAACGAATTTTCATTAAAATAGTTAAATTTTCAACCAAAGAAATGAACCTTCAACTGAAAAATAGACTTTTATCAAAGTAGTAGAATTTTTAATAAAAAGATGACTTTTTAACAATATAGTTGTCTTTTTAATAAATTAATTAAATTTTCAACCAAATAATAGAATTTTTAACCAAACGAGATGAATTCCGAACCAAAAAAAATTTTTATTTAAAAAAATCTTAGGTGAATTAACTAATTATTTTCAAATTTAATAATATTTATATGAACACACAGTCCTGTCTTATATAATTTCCTGTAGTTTAAATATTTTAATTATTGAACAAAATTGATTTATAATTCAAAAATAAAATAAAATTTTAGTTAAATATAAAAATATGAATTAAAATAAATTCATCGATCAATATGAATATATATAAAACAAAAAAAGAAGCTAAACAATGACCAAAAACAACGCATACCTGAATAAAATTGATATAATCAATTAAAACCGTTCGTGTTTAATAAATAAACAAAATACGTTCGCAAAAGCATCAATGTGACCATCCAGAGATTGTTTTTTTAAATATTGGAATCAACAATTTAAAATAAATCTTGAAGATGCCGGCTATTAAATTGTATAAAATTGACCCATATAAAATAGAGGCAACAAAAGTTTGAACCTCTGCCTAATTTAACTAAAAAATTCCTCTAATTAAAAAAAAAACGAAATTCATCCTTGGCTTCAGATTAAAAACCAATCTTGATCAAAAAGCTAATGAATCGAGTTCTCTCAATCAAAACCGGATACAGGCGTGCCGCTAAGTATATATCGAGTTGCGCAAAGAAATCGCGATCTTAACTTAATCCTAATCCCCTTGGCGTTTCTGCTTTACGAATGAGTACATAATCTGAGATTAAAATGTGCCTTTTATATCTACTGAGTAAATGAGGTTTTTGTAGATGGGGGGGGGGGAGGGGGAGAAAAAATATCGAGTGGGATAGAGATGAAAAATGGAGAGGAACTTGATCTTAATTCCCAAAGTCCCGGGTCGGCTTAAATCTCTATCTTCCTGCTTAGCTATCGCGGTATCGCCGAAAATTTTCCACTTGCGAATGGGGAGGGGGTAAGTTAAGATTCATAATTTATGATCTTGAAAATAATCCGGAGACAGTAGATGCGCCCTTCTCTGGAAAGGTACGTTCCCGCTTGGAAATAATAATATAAAAAAAGTCTTATCCTTTGATCCAGGATTTATTTAACTATGTCCCGGACCGGCTTATCCCGAGGGAGGCTTTAGCTTCTTTGTACAGGAAGGGGAGAAGTATTGATTTTTAGCTTGGGATTAGTGCATAGTTCAGCTCATTGTGCTTTGTGTTGCGTATTTTACAAACGTTAAGTGAAGCATTGTTGGGCAAGTTTTTGTGTGTGTAACTAGTTACAGTTACTGTATAAGGTAACTTTGAGTTACGTGAAAAGTTACTTTTTTCACTTTCTTAATTTTATAATTCAAAAATCAAAATAACTAAGATGATAATTCATACAAACTTAATTTAAAAAGAAATAGGCATTAGTTAATGGAAGATTTTTCGGTCACATTTTTTAAACCAAACTGTTATATTTTCAACCAAAAAATATGCCATTTTTTATCGGATGAAATGAATTTTCAATCCAGAAGGACGAATTTTCAACACAAAAGTGAATTTCTAACAAAATAGTTGAATCCTTTTCCAAAGAGATAAATTTTCAACAAATCAGGTTAATTCTCTATCCAAAAGGACAAATTATTAACAAAATACATTAATTTTTTACTGAATAGTTGAATTTACGGTTTTTAAAGGATTAATTTCCATCAAAACTGAAATAGTAAACTTTTCAGTGAAAATAAAATTAATTTAAATAAAAAAAAGATTTCTCAACCAAATAGTTAAATTTTCAACCAAAAAGATCAATTTTCCAACAAGAAGATTAATCTTCTACCAAAAAATACGAAATTTGAACAAAATACATGAATTTCCAACAAAATGATTTAATTTTGAAGCAAAAAATATGCCACTTTTTTATCGGATGAAATGAATGTTCAATCCAGAAGGACGAATTTTCAACACAAAAGTTACTTTGCAACCAAATGGTTCAATTCTCATATCGAAAATATTAATTTTCAACCAAATAGGTGAATTTTCTACTATTTTCAAACCAAAAAGACGAATTTCCAACAAAAAAGTTAAATTTTCAACATAAAACTTAATTTTCAACCAAGTTTGGACTTTCTACCAAAATAGTGAAATTTTTAACAAAATACATGAATTTTCAACCGGTTAAAGTTCCATAACAAAAATATTAATTGTCTACAAAAAAATTAATTTCCAGCAAAATAGTTGATTTTTCTAGCAAAATATTTGAATTTTCCCAGCAAAAAAAAAACGAATTCAAAACGAAATAGTTAGATTTTCAACAAGAAGATGAATTTTCAACTAAAATTATGAATCTTAAACGAAACAACTGAATTTTGAAGAAAGTAGATCAACTTTCAATTAAGTACCTAAATTTTTATCCATGAAAGAGAAATTTTAAACAACAAAAAAACAACAACAAAAAAATAGGTAAACCCTGTTTGGAAACTTTTTAACCAAAAGAGATAAATTTCCAATCACAATCAGCACTTTAAAAAAGCTACCAAAATGTTGAATTCAACAAAAAAAGATAAATTTTCAACAAAATAGCTGAATCCTCATCCAAAACAAGTTATTTTTCTATCAAAATAGTTGAATTTTTAACAACAAAAAATAGCTTTTTTTACCGAAAGAGTTCAATTTTGAAACGAAAAAGTCGAATTTTGAACCAAGAAAGGAAAAAAATGTCCACTAAATTGTTGAATTTTGAAACCAAAAAGACGAATTTTCAACAAAAAAGTTACTTTGCAACCGAATTTGAACTCTCATACCGAATTATTAATTTTCAACAAGAACGTTAATTTTTAACCAAATAGGTTATATTTCTACTATTTTCAAACTAAAAAGACGAATTTTCAGCAAAAAGGTTAAATTTTCAACATAAGACTTAATTTTTAACCATGTTTGGACTTTTTACCAAAATAGATGAATTTTTAACAAAATACATGAATTTTCAATCAAACGGTTAAAGTTCCATAACAAAAATATTAATTGTCTACAAAAAAGTTAATTTTCAACCAAATAGTTGAATTTTCTAGCAAGATTTTTGAATTTTCCAAGAAAAAAAAAACGAATTCGAAACGAAATATTTAGATTTTCAACAAGAAGATGAATTTTCAACTAAAATTATGAATCTTTAACGCAACAGCTGAATTTTGAAGAAAGTATATCAACTTTCAATTAAGTACTTAAATTTTCGTCTAGAAAAGAGAAATTTTCAAAAAAATAGGTAAATCCAGTTTGGAAACTTTTTAACCAAAAGAAATGAATTTCCTAATCAAAATCAGCACTTTAAAAAAAAGAGTTGAATTTTCAATAAAAATGTTGGTTATTTTTCAACCATTTAGTTGAAGTTTCTACCAAAACTTTTTAACAAAATATTTTAACAAAGAAGTTGAATTTTATATAAAAAAATTAATTCTCAACGAAAAATATAATAGTTGATATTTCAACCAGCAAATTAATTGAATTTTTAATCAAAAACAGTTAAATTAACTAAAAAATATGAATTCTCAACAAAAAACGTAATAGTTAATATTTCATCCAAAAAATATTTTTATTTTAAATTGAAAATAGTAAATTGCTACATTTTCAAGCCAAGAAGATGAATTTTCTATAAAACATTTGTATTTTCAAATCAAAGATATGAGTTTTTATCAAAAAAGTTACTTTTCAGTCTAATAAAATAATTGAATTTTTAACAAAATATATTAATTTTCAACCAAAATAGATGAATACTTAACGAAAAATATGTAATAGTTGATATTATTTGAAAAAAAAAATTTTTTGATTGTAATGAAACACAGGTGAATTCAACGAAAAAAACTAGTTTGGAAGAAAATAGTTGAATTTTCAATCAAAATAAAATGAGATTTTTTTTACTAAAAGAGATAAATTTCGAAGCTCTGTAGTGAACGATTTTTTTTTATTTAATATTTTTTTTCATTTTTAACTAGGGGATAAAAAATTTAGCGGGGAAGACTAATTTGCATAAGCTCCTTAATCCCGGGGTTGGTGTACTCTTTTGTCTGAAGGGGAAAAAGTTTGGCCCCATCTGTTTATTGACTCGCATCATATGTGAAGGTATTCGGTTAGGTACAAAATTTACCTTTCAAAAAATCGTGACCGAATCCATTCCAAATCAGGCAGGTTAAGTTCCAGAGAATAATAACTTTTCACGATTGACAGTGGAAAAAATTGTTTAAACAATTTGTTTAAATAATCACAACATATGTCAAACAAAAAATATTATGTTTGACATTCATCGACTATATCATGCATCCCGAAAAATAGTCAGTTTTCACGATTTACTGGAAAAAAATTGTTTTAACAAGTAATAATTGTTTACAAAATTGAAAAATAGTTCAATAATACTTTGAAACTTGGACATTTTCGGGGCACAATACAAGTAGGTTGGGGGATGGGGGGGGGTGAATATTTAAATTTATTGCGTAAAATTATATACATTCCTTAAGAAGTAATTAAACTTTAACTTAAAAAAAGTAATAACAATTTATTTTATTCAGTTGAAGATTTTTATAAAGAATAGTTTTTTCTTAGAGAGGAAAAACTAATTTAAATTAACATAAATATTTACGATTCGTAACTTGACTAAAAAGCTTGCTAAGAGTAAAAAAAAAACAATTTTTTTTTGTATGTGATAATTCTTTTATCATTTTTTTGTCTGTGTTTTTCAATCCACCCTAATGATTGAATCGTTATTGGTTTTGAAAGAAAGAAAAAGTGAACTCTTAATAAACGTAACGCAACATTGTTATAATCGAACTGATTAGAAATTTCAAACAAAACATGCCTACTAAACGATTTATTGCGAAACTGTCATCAGTGAACAAATAAATTTATTGAAGATGATTGGTACTAAAAGATAATATGAAACTTGAAAAGATACAATTAGTTGCTAAAAAAATTAGACAATAAATTAACTATACATATAGTAGCGATGAAAAAATAAATATATTCTATTTTTATTTCCAGACAAAAGGGAAAAATGTTTTTTTTAATCTCAATATTATTTTTCAATTTACATAATTTGAATCAATTATTTATTAAGATTCATCCTAAAGCCAAATAATCTAACTTATTTAACATGTTATAATTGTAATGTCAATTGAAGAAATTTTCATTTTCTACTATTCTAAAAATCAAAATTATCAACGGTTAAATATTAAAATCAATAAACAATTGGGGAAAGTTATTAAAATAATATTTCAAATCCATTAACATTCAACATTAATGAAATCTTTGATCGATCTACATTTTTTAAAATCTAATACATTTCTTCTTATATTGTTTCGTTCTGCATATTAAATTTAAAGAGAAAGTTGATAAAAAAAGGTTGATTATTTCTCTTTTTCTTTTATAAAAAAAAATACAAATGTTTCTTTAATAAAACAATAACAGTCAGTATGAGGTGATTATAAGTTCGTGGAAAAATTGGAACTTTAAAGGAAAAGGGGTACAGTGTGACAGAACTTTCTGCTTCCCTTTTCCAACTCGAAAAATTATCATTTAAAATTTTTAAAAAATTATGATTATACTTCCGTGGAAAAGCCAAAAACCTGGAAAAAACAAAGGATTGAAAAAAATTGGACTTCACAAAGAAGAATAAAATCCAATGGATACTGAGAATAAAAAATAAACGTGGAGCAATTTAATTTCTGAAACACTGAAATCAATTATTGTTCAGATTCATCCCAAAGTGAAATAGTTGGGTTTCTCATCAAACTGAAATTTTCGTCTCGAAATAAATTTCCAATTTTTTAAATGTAAATTTTGTTTTGTAGATGAAAAGTAAGAGGCATCTGCTACGTATAGAGTCATTATGAAATAATAATACAATTGTATTAATCAGACACATTTCCCATGCTTCTTTTCCTTTTCTGCTCTTGAACCTCCATAAACGGGCCGCTTTCCTTATCGGTGACCAGACTAGCGAATGGAACAGATTTATAATGTGTTTTCTTCGGTTCAAAGTGCAACGAACGTGACGAGTCAATTCCGAAACAGGGGTTGATAAAAACCTTATAAAAAGCCTTATGCATTATATTATACATATATGCAAGTGCGTATCCACGGCTTTACGGATGACGGTTATCTCGCGGGTCAGTGATCTCGGCTTAATCTGTAACTGCATAAGAAGAAAAGTAAAAAGATCTAGAAGAATAAGAAGGGTCCCTGGTTATCTTTATCGTCAGTCTACCAACCGTCAAGCTACTTAGCTCATAAAAGTCGATACCACTAAGTACATAATCATATCGGCACCAAGGGCTTTCTTATTCCTGATGGTGACAAATTCTCTTAGAGATAGAGTTCATGTTAATTGACGTTGACCAGGTAAGAATTTGATTAGAAGATCTTGGATTTCGTATTTTGTTGATGTTTTTATTTTGAACCAGTATACTAAGAAAATAACATCTTTTAATTAAATTCTTACGTGGTCTATATCAATTAACTCAGTTAATCATACAACACTGTTGGGAGAAGATACAACAATGAAACAAACTAACTATACAAATGGGTTCTTTCAAATTGGACGAGTATAACAACAAAATCTAACATCTTCTGAATAAATTCTTACATGGCCAATATCAATTACCATTAGCTAATCATCCAACAGAGGTGAAAAAAGATGCAACAATGGGATAAACCAATTATACAGATGGCTTTCTTTCAAATTGGACCAGTATAAAAATAAAATCCAATATCTTATAATTAAATTCTTACATGGTCAATATCAATTAACATTAGCTAATCATCCAACACGGTTGGAAGAAGATGCAACAATCGAACAAACCAACTATACCAATGGGTTCTTTCAAATTAAACCAATATAAAAACAAAATCCAACATCTTTTAATTAAATGCTCACCTGGTCAATATCAATTAAAATCAGTTAATAATAAAACACTTTCGGGAGAAGATAAAACAATGGAACAAACTAACTATACTGTTGGGTTCCTTCATATTGAACCAGTATAACAACAAAATCAGACATTTTCTAATTAAATGCTTACATGGTCAATATCAGGTAACATTAGCTAATAATCCAACAAGGTTGGAGGAAGATGCAACAATAGAACAAACCAAGTATACGAATGGGTTCTTTTAAATTGGACCAGTGTATCAACAAAATCCAAATGCCTTTAATTAAATTCTTACCTGGTCAATGTCAGTTAGCATCAGTTAATCATACAACACCGTTGGGGATACAACAATGGAACAAACCAACTATACAGATGGGTTCTTTAAAATGAACCAGTCTACCAATAAAATCCAATATCTTCGAATTAAATTTTTACCTGGCCAATATCAATTAACATTAGCTAATCATCCAACACGGGTGGAAGAAGATGTAAAAATGGAATAAACCAACTGTACAAATAGGTTCTTTCAAATTGGACTAGTATATCAACAAAATCGAACATCTTTTAAATAAATTCTTACCTGGTCAATGCCAATTAGCATCAGTTAATCATACAACACCCTTGGGGATACAACACTGGGACAAACCAACTATACAGATGGGTTCTTTAAAATGAGCCAGTATACCAATAGAATCCAACATCTTCGAATTAAATTCTTACCTGGTCATATCAATTAACATTAGCTAATCATCCAACGCGAGTGGAAGAAGATGCAACAATGGAATAAACCAACTATAGAAATGGGTTCTTTTAAATTGAACCAGTATAACAACAAAATCCAACATCTTTTAATTAAATTCTTACCTGGTCAATATCAATGAGGATCAGTTAATCATACAGCACTGTTGGGAGAAGATGAAGCAATGGAACAAACGAACTATACAGTTGGGTGTCTTCAAATTGAATCAGTATGGCAACAAGATCCAACATCTTCTAATTATATTCTTACATGGTCAATATCAATTAGCATCAGTTAATCATACAACACTGTTGGGAGAAGATGAAGCAATGGAACAAACGAACTATACAGTTGGGTGTCTTCAAATTCAATCAGTATGCCAACAAAATCCAACATCTTCTAATTAAATTCTTAGATGGTCAATATCAATTAGCATCAGTTAATCATACAACATTGTTGGGAGAAGATGAAGCAATGGAACAAACGAACTATACAGTTGGGTCTCTTCAAATTCAATCAGTATGCCAACAAAATTCAACATCTTCTAATTAAATTCTTAGATGGTCAATATCAATTAACATCAGTTAATCATACAACACTGTTGGGAGAAGATGAAGCAATGCAACAAACGAACTATACAGTCGGGTAGCTTCAAATTGAACCAGTCTAACAAAAAAATCCATCATCTCCTAATTAAATCCCTACGTGGTCAATATCAATTAACATTAGCTAATCATACAACACGGTTGGAAGAAAATACAATAATGGAACAAACTATCTATACAGATCGGTTCTTTCAAATCAGACAAGTATGCCAACAAAATCCAACATCTTTTAATAACACAGAGATACCTCCCATCCATTATTATCTGGCCCATTTCACCTAAATTTTTGGCAATCGTCAAGTTTTCATTCCATCGAAAGAAAAATGAACGATACCTGTAGTTTAAGAACTACTTTATGCGCTTAGATGTCATTGCCTTCAGGACTTGAATTTTGTATTTTTTAAACTACGGGACCGTTCAAAAGCAATGTCGCACTGCCAGGGGGGTGGGGGTGTTAGCAGATCTTGTGAAGATTTTTGAAGTGGGGGGAGGTGTTAAGACAGAATGTGACATCACACATGGAAAATATAAATGTTAATAACAATTTGTTGAAATTCTAGAAAAAAATGGAAAGTATTTTGGATAATAATGGGCCCTCGTGGAGAGCTTCACTAAGTAGATGTGTTTACAGATAAGAGTATGGATCTTACTTTAGAGTTATCAATCAGCTTGCGTATTTTGTATCATCTGTGACATATGATGACTTTGTGAAGCTCTTTACCTGGGGTGATTGCTAAAGAGATTGATCAGCGATCAGCGACCGAGTGAGTTACGCTTATCCCGAAAGGATAAAAAGTTTAATGGCATACTACTACTACTAATAATAATAATAAATATAATATTTTACAAGTCAAACATCTAAATCCAGACTTTAGCCTAGTTTTCCTATTCCCCTCTTTTCTCATTTTTTTGAGAATTTTTCTCTTTTTCCCTTGTTTTTAAGAAACAACCCCCTTTCTCTCGTTTTTCGGGTTCAATGCAAACTAAATTAATTTTAGTTGGAGATTTAACTATTTAGTTGAAAATTCGTTTTTTGGTTAAAAATTAATTTTCTTAACTGAAGATTCAAGTAATCCATTTTTAACTGAAAATAGATCGTTTTTAGTTGATGATTCAACTATTAAATTTTTCATTGAGAATTCATCTTTTTTGTTTAAAAATGCAACTACTGGGTTAAAAGTTGAACTACTTTGTTAAAAATTAATTTTATTAATTAAAGATCCACCTCTTCGGTTATAAATTTGACTGTTTTGTTCGAAAATATTTTTTATTTTTTAAATCAATTTTTTGAGCTGCAAATTCGACTATTTCATTTTTGCTTGATAATTCAACTGTTTTGTGGACAATTCGTCTATTTATGTTGAAAATCTACTATTTTGGTAAAAATTCTAACTCTTTTGTTAAAAATTTGTCTTTTTGATTTAAAAATTCCTCGCTTTTCCTACAAATTTTAATTTGTTTCGTTAAAATTGCTACTGTAACTTTAAAAATTTATTGGTTTTGGATGAGGATTCAGCTATTTTTTTGAAAACTCGTCTTCCTTGGTTAAATTAAACTATTTTCAATTTAACATAAAAATATTTTTTGGCTCAAATATTAACTATTACGTTTTTTGTTGAGAATTCATATTTTTGATTTAACTCAACTGTTTTTGACTTAAAATTCAATTATTTTTTTGTTTGAAATATCAACTATTATATTTTTCGCTGAGAATTAATCTTTTTTTATATAAAATTCAACTTCTTTATTG
>JAABKJ010009379.1:0-11218 GCA_011634705.1 Andricus grossulariae
TCCGCGACTGCTTATTAATTATTGTAACCATATTCAGCAGAAACCCTTGGTACAGGGACCCTCTATCCGCAACCCGGTTTCTATTCCAAAGGAATAGAAACCGAATATATATATATATATATATCCCTGCGTATCATGAAAATGGTGAGACACTTGTCGCAGACTGTAACCATCTATCTCACGGTCGTGAGACGTGGTTGCAGGTGAAATTTTACCGCGATTTCGCTGGGAGCAGGTGCAATTTTTCAGATTTGCACCTGCTCCCAGCGAAATCTTGCGATTGTCCTTATGACAAACTTTCAACCATATGTATAGATAGATATATATTTTCTAGATAGATAGACAGATAAATCGACGCCTCCATTCAATATGAGTCTATGCCCTGGCAGCTCCCTGTATGAGACTATTCCCTATGCTTAAACACAGCGCATAGTCTCATATACAGCACTGTCAGCAGATAGACTCATATTGAATGGCGGCTTTGAGATAGATTTTTTTTGCAGGAGGAGTGGAAATCTTGCTTAAGCCTAGGGTTTTTAACTAGGTAAACCTAAGGGTGGATGGTGTCGGATTCCTATCGACAAAAACCCCTTCTCGTTTCTACCTACCTAAAACTGCCTAACCGCTTGCGCATTACTTCAAAGAATTGGGCCAGTGCGCCAAGTCGGCTTTTTTCATCGTGGATGTTCTCCGTCCTTCGAGCTATCCTACTCACCTATCTCGGTTATGTTTGGTTTATTCGTTTTCAGCTTCATTTTCTGATTTCCTTTTTACCATCGGGGGCTGGCGGCGCGGTGCCAGGTTTCGGCAGTCTGACGCCTTGTAGCCCTCCTGGCTGCACATGTAGCAGTTTCTGCTTCGGTCTTCTCCTTTGCACTCACAAGCTATATGGCCATATTCGTGGCAGCGGTACGACCGGGTTTTAGCAGTTAATGTTTTCACCCGGCAATTTACCCATCCCACCTTCAGCCTCGCCACTCTCTTCAGTCTTGCTGTAGGCGCATCGTCCAGCTCTATAAACGCCTGAATGCACCCCCTGCTGCTTCCTTTGGTGAGGTTCATCTTTGGGAAACTGCCAAGGTCCTCACCCAGTAAAGAATCAAATGCTTTTACTGCACCTTTTCTACCTCGGTCGTTTTAACGAGATCGCGAACCAGTAGTTGGGCTCTTGGAATGAGGTGTCTAACGCCAACTTTTTCTCCCAAGATTCCCTTCAACGCGTCGCTAAAACTGGCTCTCTCCTCCGGTTTGGCTCTTACCTCGAGGAGAACTTCCCCTATCTTGGGCTGTCTGATGTTCTTGACAGCAACTCTAAGTTCCGCGGGCTTGACAGACATTTTAAATCTTAATTGATGCTCGCATACATCTGTCCAGGGGCGGGCTTGACGATGAGCGCCTTTTTTTCTTTTTCCGCCACCGCTCGGTTTGGCGGTTTGAGCAATTTCCCTAGGAGCGACACCTTTTTCTTCCTCATTTTTCCTTGATTTTCTCCTCTTTCTTTGGCTTTCAACCTCAGTAAAGCCACCCGGCTCTTTTTCGCCCGATTGCTTCTGGGGAGCAACCTTTAAAGCCTTCTCCTGAGGATTCGGAATCGTATCTTGAATTAGTTGCTTCGCTGGAAGCCTCTCATATTTCGCCCGGATATTTTCAATCTGCAAGTGGAGGTCCTTATTCGCAGGCTGCAGCTTCTCCTGGGCCCCGGCTCTAGAGACGTCACCAACTCGCTTCGTCCAGCTTGCGAGATCCATCAAGCGTACTAGCTTCACTTCATACGCCAGATTACTGCTAATTTCGTATATGGAGTACTATTTCTTAACTGCCCCAAGTTCAAAAGTCATGTCTGAAGATTACCTTCAAATTTTCAGAGTTTGTTTACCTATACGATAGTAGTTCACCCACCAATTTATAAACTTTTACTAACAAAACGGCAAAACGGGTATTTTCAAATGGTCATAACTTCCTTTCTGAAAATGTAAATTGAATTTTTTATAAGTGATTTCTGAAGGGATTTTCATGCCCTTTCATTCTATGAAATCCATTGTCTAAAATTTTTATAGACAAATTACCATGCAAAATGTTTATTTAACATTTTCTACTCTTGGGTTACTTTTGATTTCTTTTTAAATAGTCAAAAACGGAAGCTTGACTTTTTTCCAATAAAAGTGTTGGTCGTCATTGTCGTATTGTTAATAGTTATACAGTTGTGCGAATATATCCTATCGAAACCCTCCCTCGCGTACTCGGACAGGCCAGCCGGCCGGGGACTTGGATATATGCATGATTCTCAAGGGAACCAGAACTAAATTTATCATAATTTATTTAGTTCGCCTTTTTTTCTCGCATTTTTTGCTTCTCTAAACTTGAAGCGTTTGGACTGTCTTCGAAAAAAGATCATGTTCTGGTGCGAATTTAATTTTTTTCAGTTGCGGTTGTCCATTTGTGTTTGAAATGAATTACTGTTTCCTTGAAATGCTTCGTAGCTCATTCGAATAAATCCATCGCAGTTAGGATTGGATTTGGTGCTGAGCGCTGCAAACTAGCTTTTGCCGCAAGTATTTTCAAATTCCCACCAATCCCGTCACCTGGACCTTTTCTATGTGCAGTTGCTTGGAAATGTGTTTCTGCAGAAATTTCAACATTTTTTTGTGATTTAAAATATTTCCGAATGCATACTTCTTTTTAAAATACTGCGCAGCTCCATCTGTCACATAATAAGTCTTGTCGACAACGCTGAATTTCTTTTTGAGATACTCGATGATGCGCTTTTGAAACGCATATACAGCTATATTTTCATGACTTAAACAATCCGAGATGATTGCCATGCTAAAATGCTTCAATTTGTTAATTTTTTTGTGATAAATAACTCCTGTATATATAGTAGCTTGATTAATATTCCAATGGAAAGCTTGTGCAGCATTTTGAATGATGAGACCTTCAATTTTAATTCAGGGAAAGGGCGAATTCTGTGCAGTGGTATATTGTGTATATAAATAGTTTAAACTATTGTTGATTGATGTTAACCATTCACAAGTCATTAATAAATATGTTAATCCATAATTTTTCTCCCGAAAATACAGGTCTAAAATTCTTGAATATTGATTCTAATTAGGAAGCGTGAACAAATGACGTAATATTAAATAGAAGGGGTTGTCTAATTTCTGTTACGTTAATTATGAAAATATACAGAAAAACCTGGAAAATGAAGTCACGGAGAGGCGAGGGGTAAGAAGGATCGAAAAAACTTTAAGTAATTAGTGAATGCTCTCTTAAAAACACTTTTGTTCCCTAATTTGTTTATAACTACGTGAGCAAATTTTGATCCATTTAGAACCACTGAACTTAATTTTTAGAAAGTTTCTGCACCAATCAAAAGTATTTTTGAATGAATCGAAGTTGAATGAAACAGCGCCGGTCGGTAAACCGGCTGAAATGGCCGGCCTGTCCGAGAGCGCCAGCGAAGGTTTCGCTCGGATATATTTGCATAACCGCGTAACTATTGTCAGTCCCGTAATGTCAACCAGCTTTTTTATTGGAAAAAAGTCATGCTTTCGTTTAAAAATATTTTTAAAAAAATCAAAAGTACCCGAATTGTAGAAAATGTTTAATAAACATTTCACATGTAATTTGTTTATAAAAATTAAAAAATTAAACACTATGGATTCCATAGGATGAAAGAGCACAAAAACCCTTCGGAAATCACTCATAGAAAATTCAATTCGCATTTTTAGAAAGAAAGTAAGAACATTTGAAAATACACGTTTTTCCCGGGAGGTGGAAGTTTCACCCCTGTAGTTGGCGGAGGGATGGTAGGAAGACACCACTTTTAAACTTGGGGCAGTTCAGAAATAATGCCCCATATCTACTTTTTTTCGCTTGTACGCCACCCTCAGGA
This sequence comes from Andricus grossulariae, assembly GCA_011634705.1. Lineage (NCBI taxonomy): Eukaryota > Metazoa > Arthropoda > Insecta > Hymenoptera > Cynipidae > Andricus > Andricus grossulariae. The sequence goes on from JAABKJ010009379.1 coordinate 3,893, forward strand.
GTTTCTCCATTTTGATGACTTCGTGTGTCGCTCGCTCTATAAACGACAAACAGACCTCTGCATTTTCCTGCATCGTGGTGCTTTCCTCCTCAGGAGTGCTGCCTCGCCTCTTTCTGTTCGCCCTGTGCGTCTTATCACATATTGAAAGGGTCCTAGTTCGTGGCGGCGTCCTCCTTACAGAGTCGATTTCCACCAGAACTTCTTTTTCTTCCACTGACGAATTGTGCCCCCCCTCCCCTCCTAATCCTCGGGGCCGGCGTCGACCACCAGGGCTTTCACCTGATCGGAATCGACGGTGTGATCTTTTCTCACTTGGGGTATATTTTTTTCATCAACACACACCATGACTGGTTTGAATGCGAACTAGTTCTTTTTTTAGCCTCACGAATATCAAGTTTTCGTACAGCTTCCTTTCACCGTCGAACAGAAAGATAGGCCTGAATGAGCTGGGGTCTTCCCCTCTTCCTGCAAATCTGTTATATATGCTTAGCACATATTCTGGTCGAAATTGCGCAACCTGCTTTAAAATTTCTGGCGGAACTCTTCCTGGACCTGGTGCTTTATTGCATTTCATTTTTTTACTCGCCGACCACAGCTCTTCCTTCATGAACAATTGAAATTTCGAAGGCCTTAATTGCTTAAACTGTACCGGTTCATGTATTGGGAAGTGATTTTTTACTACTTTCTCTGTGGCCTTCATAGTTAGCTGAGGTCTTTAACCTCCTTTTTTTGCTACCTTTGTGGTTTTTCGAAGCACTTTTTGACTCTCGGCTAATTCTTCCCAAGGAAGGCGCCTCAGAGTAGGGTTGCTTTTTCTTACTAGCTCTTCTCACCATTCGCTTCGCGTGTTGTCTGAACACGTTTCAATAAGGTCTTTAAGCGTACAGATTTTCGAAGTTTTGGATAAGTTCTGATACGAAGTTGGCGTACGTATTCATTGCCTGAGGTGGTCATGGGTAATGGGCCGAATATATCCATGGCTATCTTATCATTAGGATCGACTTGTGTTTCAGTTAAAATAGCATCGACTCTCATTTTTATTCTGGTTGTCTTTTAAAGTTGATATACTGGGCATTTCTTCACGAACTTTATCACGCCGTTTTCCATTCCTTTCTATTCGCCTAATTCTCTCGCTTCTTACCGAAGTTTTGGATCATCATAAAGCCATGTGCTTCTTTTGTTATGTCTTCTTTCTCTGCTGTTGTTAAATCCAATTCAGGTGAATAACAAGCATGTATGTGCAGAGTTTGTTCTTGATTACTTAATAAGTTGAGTAATGTTTCTGAGTGAATTTTCTATAAAAGTATAATCGTGGGATCGACTAAATAGAGTCGTACGATGCTCAATCGTCTATTTTTGAATCCGTTAATAATTTCCTGTAGTTTATTTAGCCATATCCTCTCATCGAAGGGTGGTAATGCTTCCTCAGATCCGTTGTCAGAGGGTCTTTGCTGTATTTTTTCCATAGTCAAATGTGTCGGTGCCTTTTTCATTTTCTATCAGGAGTCTGTTGTTCTATTGCAGGTGGAGGGATGTTGAGATCTTCTTCCCTTCTTGCTACAGGAACTTCTTCTATTTCAGGCAAATGGTTTTCTAGATCTTTAGTATTTATTCCGCTGAGATCCAAAGCTACTTGCAAGGTGTCTTCTGTCTCATTCAAAGGGAATAATAGAGAAAGATAGTCCGCCACCTTATTCTCTTTCCTTTTGATGTACTCTTTCTGTTTATAAGTGAATTGTTCTAATCGCAATCGCTAACGCAAGAGTCTGAAAGAAGAGTTTTTACATTGTGTAACCATTTTAGAGCCTGATGGTCTGTCTGTATGATAAATACTCTTCCCAAGAGGTACTGATGTAGGCCTTGGTTTGCCCATACGATTGCTGATAACTCCTTTTCTGTGGTAGAATAGTTTTACTCTGCTGCATTGAGTGTTCATGAAATGAAACAGATAGGGTGCCCTTCTTGCCAGAGTACTGCTCCCAGTCCAATATTTAAAGAGTCAGTGGTTAGCGTGAATTCTTTTCCTTAGTCCAGGAATCTTGATAAGGGTGCTTCGCAGAGTAGTTATTTCAGTTGCTGGAAAGCATTAGTATGCTTACTCATCCAAGAAAACCTTTTTTTTCGTCAGATCTGGTGACGTTTTATCTATATGGGAGAAGTTCTTGATAAATTTGCTATAATATCCAGCTAACCCTAAAAATGACTGTATTTTGGCAGGGTTGTTTTTCAATCCTCCAGCTGTTATCAAATGTCTGAGGTATTCTAATTCTGGTCATAAATTTTCACACTTATCAGGTTGTAATTTTAACCCTGTCTGGCATAGTCGGTCTAATAGCAGTTTTAGATTATCGTTATGTTTTTGCAATGTGCTGCCAAAAACGACTATTTCGTCCAAGTGAATAAAGCAATGTTTTCTCATTAACCCTCCTAACGCGTTGAAAAGTAGTGGCTGCATTTTTTAACCCGAAGGGCTTTCGTGTGAATTCAAAATTCCCATTGGATGTGGAGAAAGCTGTGTATTTCATTACATTTCCGCCTTAAATAAAATGCAGAAAAAGAATTTTGCTTCGCCCAGGTGGTCGAGTATATCGTCACTAATGGGTGAAGGGTAAGCCTCTTGGTCAGTATCTTCATTAATCTTGCGTAAATGTACGTCTATTCGCCAATTATTTTTCCCTGAAGCATCTGCTTTTTTAGGCATGACCCATATAGGGGAATTAAGAGAACTATTGCTTGGTCTTGATTATTGTATGAAGCTTTCCTTTGCTTTTCTACTTCCTATCTGACATTGAGGTGGTCTGTAAGGCCTCATGTTGATGATTTTTCCGGTTTTCAATACAATCTCATGTTTGGTTAGAGTGGTACACGGTAGTGGATCATCACCTAGGTGTAGCTGTTGAAGGGTTATGTTATTGTGCTTCCTTGTATACGATATATTCCATCGGGGACATAATCATTCTCCTCTATCCAAACGTCTTGCACTTCGACAGGTGTTTCTATCTTTATTTTATTTGTCTGTGCTAGGTGTGGAGATTGGAATTCGCCATTGTCAATTAGTAGTATCTTTTTGTTGTCTATGATGAAGTAATGTTTAATAGCATACCCTCCGAAATGGTGCGAATTCGGTACTACAGACGTAATTCGTCTTTACCAAAGGTTCCTAAACTCACATTCCTACCGGACTCACGAAGAAGCTTACAACTAACTATACATCAGGGTCATGGCACCCTGGTAGCGTACGAAAGGACTCCAAATCAACCCGCTGGCTAGAGTCTGAATTCATGTTGCCGTCTTCTAGATTCCATCGCTCAATTCCGAACATCACCTTTGGCCCTGAGGCAGGAGAGAATTAGAAAGGTAACCTATTTTCTGTTTCTTAGTCGATTACTACGGCAGGGTCCTTCCTCCTCCTCCTCTACCTCTTTGGCTTCGAGTGGAATGGAATTCTTGGTCTGGCTTCTTTGGAGCTTCAGGGGGGGGGGCCTAAATGGACCACAGCGGCGGACAAGGTCTGCGACTGGGATACCGATGGTTATCCGGCGAAGTCTTCCTCTGTTGTGACTTGGAGGTTGATCGGTGGTGGTATTTGTTCCGGTTCCCGGCCGATCTCCAGTGGCGTTGGGTTCAGTAGTGGTTCCGGGCTCACCTAAGCTTCGTGATTTTTGGGGCCTTCCCCTCTTCCTTCTGGGACGAATTTCGGGGTTTCTGGTCTCGGGACTTGTACGGGCCTGAACGGACGTTCGTGAGGTATCCCGGCATAGGACGGGAACCAGTTCGTCCTGTCGATTGGTTCGTGTTTTATTCGGAACAGGGCCTTCTGAGTGTGGGCTCGCGGTATCAGGTACGTCGTGCGGCAGGTATGACGATTGCACCTCCGGAGCTCTTGAACCGTCCCCGCGCGGAACTTGGGAATTTTTTCTCTCATCTCCGAGCCGTGAAAAGGGTCTTTCGTTAACTAGGTTCAGATCAATCGACCAGTAATGTTTTAGATCTTTAATATGAGCTTTCTCAATTATTCCAGACTCATCCTGGATCTCATAAAATACCGGTGATATCACTTTCATAACTTTGAACGGACCTCCATATTTCGGGGATAACTTTTCCGCGACATAATGTATGGCCGAAGATAATATATGAGTTCTAAGTCAAACTATATCGTCTACTTGATAGCGATCCTCCATTCCCATCCCTCTACAGCTAACGGTACCATATCCGTGGCTACCTCTTCCTGTCTTTTCAACGTTTTTGCTGGTCTAGGCTCTCTGCCATAGTTTAAGAATGTTGGCGATACACCAGTGGAACTATGTACAGCCGGTTCTCCTGCAACAATCCCCACTTTGGCGCTCGCTTGCATGTAAAAAACGACGCGACGGGGGGAGAGAGTGGGGCACTGCGTTAGAATTTCGAGTGAAAAAAAAAACAGATTCTCACGAAACAGAAAGCAAGGCAAATTTTAATTAATAAAAGAAGGAAGGATACAACCCTTGCATGAATATTTGGACTAATGTCATAACCGAAGGATACTAAATAGGCACTAGTACTGCTGCACTTGAAAAAATCCTATGAGTTAAAAATTACGATAGAAGATTTCGCAAAAAATATTTCTAGACTGTCAATTCCGTAAGGGCATGTTTTGTTACAACGACAAAAAATAACTATCAATATAAAATTACTCTGCAACAATTTTTAGGGATCATAATTTTAAGTTCAACTGTCGTACTTCATGAATTGAATTGATTCCGGAGAATCATAAGAACATAGTAATTCCTTTAGTGACACACTTCTTCAAAAGAAAATTTTTTCTCTATCGGGCACTCAAAGAGATCATAGATTTTTTGCAATAATCAAGTTCTTGGAGCCCCATCATTTTTTTATCAACTTTTTACCGACCAGAGAGGTGGAGGCTCGAATTCGGCACTGTCAGGAAAATAAAATCCCTCTGTTGTTGGGCTGTAATGCAAACTCTCACCATTCGGTTGTGGAGAAACACAAACATCAACGACAGAGGGAGAGATTTAATTGACTATATAGCAGGCACAGAGCTGGAGATCCTGAATCGGGGTGATACTCCCACATTCCAGACTAAAAACAGGAGTGAGGTTCTCGCTTTGACTCTATGTACTAGTGCACTGAGGAGCAGGGCAGTGAACTGGAGAGTCTCCGATGAGGAGTCTCTCTCGGACCACAAATATATATGAGAACAATAGCCCTATAAGCACAATTAAGTCTAGGAAGGGAGCATAATGGTGGAATATCCACCTAGAGAGACTCCGTAAAAAGACAAGAACGTTGTGCAACAGGGCAAATAGAACTAAATTGTCTTCGGACTGGGACGTCTATAAGACGGCCCAGTCTGAATACAATAAAAATATAAGAAAGTATGAGCAGGAAGATTGGAGGGGCTTCTGCCCCGCCTCGGGCTCATAAGGCTCGATAATGGTGAGTTTGCCAAGATGAAGAAGCAACGCTGAATCACCTGATGGAAGTTCACTTCCCGGGGTTTCGACGAATCCAAACCGACCAAGAGGAGGAAGGCTGGGGCCAAGAGGTGGTGAGGGCCGGCTGGAATTTTGCCTATAAGGTCGCTCATTATAAGAAGGTGGAATGGGCCGTGGGGTCCTTCTGTCCTTTTAAATCACCAGGGGCAAATGGCATTTATCCAGCGCTTTTAAAAAAAGGCATGGATTTGGTCTCCCGCCTCTGACGAAACTATTTAGGGCAAGTATAGCCCTTAAGTACGTGCCATCGGCATGGAAGGATGGCAGAGTGGCCTTCACACCCAAACCTGGGAGGGAGGGTTACACTGCTGCAAAAGATTCTCGACCAATCAGTCTAACGTCTTTTATCCTGAAGAATTTGGAGAGGCTGGTCGAGAGATACATTAGGGATGAGGTGCTCTTGGCCTCCCCGCTGCATAGAGGGCAGCATGCCTTTCAGGCAGGCTGCTCAGTAGAAACTGCGCTTCATGCTGTTGTGGCAAAATTGGAGCAGCAGCTGGAACAAAAGGGGTATGCTGTGGGCGTTTTCTTGGATATAGAGGGTGCTTTCAGCAATACTCCTCCAGAAGTCATCTGTAGAGAGGCTCGGAGATGTGGCGTGCCGAACCAGCTTGTACGCTGGATAGGAAGCATGCTACGTCGAAGAAGACTCGAAACCAGATGGGGTGAGGGCCTAGTTAGGGGAATAGCTCCGCGGGGATGCCCACAGGGGGGTGTCCTGTCGCCCCTCCTGTGGTGCATTGTTGTGGACGGCCTCCTTCGAAGGCTAAATAAAAAGGGGTTTTATACTCAGGGATATGCGGATGACTTTGTAATCTTAGTCAGGGGGGCTCATCTGGAGACGCTGATGGGTCTTATGAGGTCGGCGCTGAGCATTATATAGCTCTGATGCAATAGCTCAGGGTTCTCGGTAAATCCTGAAAAGACCAACCTGGTCATTTTCACGAAAAACTATAACATTCCAAAAGTTGACGCTCCTGTATTTGCGGTGGGAAGCTGACGTTTTCCGATTCGGTTAGATATCTGGGAGCAATCCTAGATAGCAAGCTGAACTGGGCAAAGCACCTGGACACCCAATGCAGGAAGTTTGTCGTGACTTTTTGGAAGTGCAGGAGAGCCTTTGGGTTGACGTGGGGACTAGAGCCTAAAATACTTGCATGACTCTACTCTTCTGTCCTAAAACCCAGGCTCCTACATGCCGCCGTGGTCTGATGGCCACGGGTAGAACTCAAAACAATGCAGGACAGGCTGCGAAAATTACAAACGCTAGCATCTAGGGATTTGACTGGAGCAATGAGGACTACGCCCACAGCGGCGATAGGATTCATGCTCTGTGAAGAACCTCTACATGTTTCGATAACCGCTAGAGCGATACACGCGATGGGCCGCCTGGCAAGAGCAAATAAATGGACTCGGGGGACTAGGCACACTAGACTCCCGAGTGATATCAGTGCATTGCCGATTCTACAGATGAGGTAAGATAAAATAACAAAACGCTTCAACTTTGCCAAAGCGTTCCGCGTCTGTATCCCAAGCTGGGATCTCTGGAAAGAAAATGGTAACTCGCTCCTCCGAGTGGAAATCTGATATACAGATGGCTGTAGGGGTTAGGAAGGGTCAGGAGCAGGAATTTATGACAGCAAGAGGAAAAAGGGATAGGGATACCACTTGGTCGACATGCTACTGTCTTTCAGGCGGAGGTCCTGGCCGTTCTTCGCTGTGCTGAAACACTAATAGAATAGCTGGCAGAAAGATTACGATCTGTTCCGACAGCCAAGCGACACTAACTGCAATAGGGAAACCAGACATAACATCAGAACTGGTTTGG
>JAABKJ010009380.1:0-11218 GCA_011634705.1 Andricus grossulariae
ATATATATGTGCGTGTGTGTGTGTGTGTTTGTGTGTGTGACAATTTCTTCGAGGTTAAAGACGAGAAACCCAGCTGAAAATTCCTGTACAGGAACCACGGAGGACCCTGCACATGTTCCTGTACACGAAGCTGAAAGCGAACATGTACATGTAACCTTGACGGTTTCTGTGCAGTAATTTGGCGAAGGAAACTAGGATCCTGCAAAGGAACCTGTATGCAAGCTAACCTTTGAATGATCCTGTGCAGATTCCTTTACAGAGTGAATTGAGACGCGGGTTCATGTACAGGAACTTGTTCGTGATCCTATACGTGAACCTGCAGGATCATGCACAGCTTCCTTCGCCAAATTCCTGCACACGAACCGTCAAGATTCCATGTACAGGTTCGTGTACAGGAACATGTGTAGGATCCTCCAAGGCTCCTGTACAGGAATTTTCAGTGATATAAATCATATAAATGATATAAAATCAACGTATATTTAGAGAAACAGATTACTGATGAGAGTATACATATTTTGATTGAATATGAGAAACCGATTAAAGGTCCTCACAGTTCCATATGACTTTATGAACTTTATGTCACTTTAGTGTGGTTGCCAAACGCCCTTCTTTAATTTCTTTCTGATATACTTCTTTTACACTTTACACTTCACATGACGTCGTTGTTAGGGCTGTAGGTCCATGAAACGTTTCATCGAAACATTGAAAGTTTCATGAAACAATTAAGCGTTTCATGGGACCAAAGTTTCTGAAACGTTTCAAAGTTTCACAAAAACGTAAGCGCTTGCGCACTCATGTCAGGTTGAGGTTAGGTAATATAATGGCGTTATTCAATCGAATAATCGTGCTGAAACGTGAAAGCTTAATAATCAGGGATGGATACGTATAATACATCACGTATATTACATGGTTTTCGAGATTTATATTACTACGTATATTACGTCCTTAGTTTTCTACAAATGTATTTTACATTTGATCACGTGACTATATGGGCGGGATTTTTGAATTCGTTATTATAAAAATACCCAATCGCCTTACAGTAACAACTAATATTGAGCAATTAAGTAATTATTCGTCATTATTTATCACTTCCCTAAACAAATTATTCGAACAAAATAATATACATGTTAATTGTACTTCATATTCCGCAATGCTTTCGAGCACTTGGAACATGAGGATAAGTACGACAACATGGTATCCTAACCTATAAGTAATCGTTCGCACGCTTGTTAACTTTTGTTATATATTTTTCGAATTGCCATATCGAGTGTTATATGCTTTGCACACATTCCTGTAGAAATAGTGATTATAAACAGAAGTTAGTAAATCATCAGTGATATCAACCATATCAATATAATAATAATATCAGTTAGAATTTATAGGTTACGAATTCAAAATATTTTTACAATTCTAAATATAATTTGTATGAATAAATATTACATTTTTATGTATAAATATAATACCTCCGACACAAGTTTCATAAACATGTAATGAACATTAATTTATAAATAGTGGATTTTTCCTAGTCTCGAGTTCTGGAGTTTAATTCACCAACATTATATTACATACTCTTTATACAAGGAAAATTACAAATAATGAAGATTTTATAAATTATTAAAGAAAATAATATAATATTTATTCTTTATTGAGATACATATTCACTTTTACTTTTATACGCTTCAAATTTATATCTTTCCATGGGATATTGGCTATCCTTGATTTATTTTTCTTTAACATCATTTTAGAAAAAAAATTAATGATCAGGAATATTGCTACCGATTTCAGGTCTTAAGGTACACATAAGCATAATATAAAAAACTGAGGTTTTATTAAGCTCTATCTGAGGCCCGAGCCAACGTAAATTACGCCCGCCATCTTTGATATGTATTATACATATTTTTCTACAATTTTCTACGCATATTACGTCGCTTATGTATAATACGTAGAACACCTCGAGTGTCATGGCACAACTCATCTCTGGTTATTATTCAAAAGCGTGTCAGGAGGGTCATCAACACTCAGGGGAACAATATATATATATATATTGGGCTAAACACACTTCACGCTAAATACAATAAGAGAATAATTAAGAAACTCAACCAGGGAAAGGATCCAAAACAAAAGGGGAATAACACAGCACATAAATAACATTAGAACAAGAATATAATACAATATATATCACACATTATAATATTCACAAATTGAAACATTCAGTCAAGGAAAGTTTCCTAACGTTGTGTGACCAAATCAAACAGGTAAATCTCACAAAAAAAGGAAAGGGTCCACACAAAATCTACTGAAAATCGTCCTTTCTGAACTAAACCTTTCAATATAAATTTTGATAACACTTGATAATAGTCTCAAAAGTCCGTAGTTACACTCGAAAAGTTACTTAATGCAAAGATACTCGAAGACATTTGAAAATTGACTCAAACGAAAAACAGAGATGCTGTTCCGCAAGCTGCTTGACGAAAGATGAAGGTTTTTCCCAACATTGTTTTCTTCTTTGGACACCGACTTGGTCCTTATTGGTTGAATTGGGCGTTCTGATTGGTGTTACTAGGAAACGTTGAAACAGCAGAAAAGGACTCTCGGGGCTGTGTCTAGATGTAGATTTGGCGATTTTGCGTCCAAACCAAATATTCTCTTTTGTATTTTATGATCATAATCAATCATTTTCGTCCATAATATGTTGAATCATTGTCCAAGACATCCTTTTCGAGTTATCTGAGCAACCAAGCCGCTAGGACTTTACATAACCATCCAATGAAGGTCCCTAGTACCGAGAACGTTGACATTGATGATTCGAGCCTGAGCTAAAGAGGTCCCACTCGCATTGCCGGGGATCGGCAATAAAGCTTCCCAAAATTTGAAGTTTTGAATTCCACTCCACGGTAGATAAGTTGAAGGGGGTGTCAAAAATGATCGGAGGTAATAGTCCCAACAGAATTCCAAAAATATTCAATTGGTTTTGAGGTACGACTAGAAGAATAGGAACAGGATGGCACACAGCAGTAGGTTGGGCGGGGAATTTCGAAAGATTTAAGTAACTTCAATCGACAAATGTCGTCCCAAATGCTTCTTGAAGTTTCTCGGTAGGCGAGGATGGATGAAGATTCTTCAGGATAGTCGGATTATTCGGAAAATACATAAATAAAAAAAGGAAAAACAGGCAAAAGCAATTCTCAATCATAAAGAAACTAAATTAATTAGACGAAAGTCTTGGAAAACTGTGCAGCTTGCGGATTCTGATCAGTAAAGTTAAATCTTTAAATTGAAATCTATTAAATCAAATATTAATAAATTATTGAACGACTGATAAATAATTTCTTGTGATTCGTAACAAAATTGCAATGTCACAAAAGGTATTAGATTAAGATGCGTTTGCATTATCTCTCTCTCTCTCTCTCGCTTGCACTCTCGCTTTCAATCACTAGCTCACTCGTTGGCTAACACGCCCAAAATGGTTAATTTGATTTGAAAACATAATTTTTAATATTCAAAGAGGTTAATACTGATAGATAGAGATAATAAATGTAAATAAAATGATTTCACAATGCACAACATTTTGTGTGAAAAACATGAAGGTTACTTTTAATTTGAATTATGCATTTCATGTAAGCATTTTCAAGGTTTTATTTTTTAATTCGTCATTGAATTTATATTGAAAAAACGTTTTCTGCTGTGAATATCAAGATCTTCTACACGTTTCCAGAAATAGTTTCAGAAAAAATTCACGTTGCATTGGGCTAACTCCCCAACGCAACGAATTATGCGGTTACGTCACCAGTATCACGCAGTGCCACCCACAATAGGCCTCTCTCGGATGGAGGCCATGGTATAGTTGGGAGTGGCAATACGACTGAACTCAGGCGACGACCAGGCAATGGCCCCGGAGAAACGCGAGAACATAGATTTAAGTGGTCGGACCAACTCCGGAGGGAGATCCTTACCTGTTGGCAAAGAAGTTCCCCAGCGCAAAGGGGATTCATGCACAGGTTACATAAACGTTGGGTCAACATGCTACCGGAATATACTCATAAAACGCCTCAGTATTTAGGAGATCAGGTATTCTTTTTAGGCATAAACGGATATTTATCTCTTTATCGGTAAGAAGAAGAGCAACATCCTCTAGTGAACATACCACCCGTTCCAGCAAGACCACCTTCACAGATAGCCACCTACACCAAGGAAGACTAGAAACTGCATGTGTTGAAAACGGACCTTGTAAAAGGGTATCGCCAAATTCTCAGAAAAATTTGGGTTTCTGAATTATCTGGAAAGAATAAGATCCAGGCGACTAATGTGCTCGCTGATCCAATACTGCTCTAGACGTTTGGTGCAGTAGAATAGAACGTCGATGAGTTGAAGCAACTTTACCGAAGCACACGCAAGATGATGACAATCCATCGAAGTCATCAGCCTCGATCTTCGGTACCTCGAATATACCTACCTCGAGATAAAGGGGGTAGAGAGTTGCTAAGCTTGGAGTGTCTTTATCAAAGAACGGTTCTGGCTTCAGTCTGCTCAGTTCTAAATAGTGCAGATTCTCTTATACGACTCGTACATCAACATGAAGTCCTCAATGTTGCGGCGTTTCTATACTACTATTTCTTTTTGCCTGTCAAGACGGCGTTATAGACACCTTAGTTTACCGCGAGCCCATAATGAATATACCGGTAGGCGATACTAACTGCCGAGCGTGCAAGCAAGAGCCAGATATACTTGGACATGTTCTCAGTGGATGCTCAAAGTATGCACGTTACGGGTACATAGAGACACAATGCGGCTCTAAAAGTGTTACATTACCATCTTAGGCACTTCTATGGTCTCATCGAGAGTCGTTCGGTTCGAAGCTGGTCAGCCGCATAGTCGAAATTATATTCTATAATTTAGTTCATAATTCTGAACTTGTGTAAAGTCGCAGAATACCTTTGAATGTTTGAATAATGTAATAAAGTTAATTCTTCAGTCATTTTGGAGTATTTCATTTGATTTACAACTTGATATTAAACTAATTCAATTTATTTTGTTTTTATAAATTGTGATTTTGTTTTTCTGTTAACATTTTTTTTTAATTTCTGTCATATTGTGTTTTAAATTGTTCCAGCAGGATCTGGCGCCCCCACATTTTTGGTAAAAAAGTTAGGAATAAAAATAAATTTAATTAAATTAGTGTCGAAGTATTATTTGATTAATTTTTAATAAGTCGGCGCCCATACGTGGAGCTACACAAAATCGGAAAATTTAGTTCTGTTTCAAATTTTTAAAATAAAATCCCCTTATAAATTAAATGTTTTTGTCCACACGTTAGAAAGTTTTTAGTGTTTGATTTTTTGAGGTTAGGATAATTTAAATATTATAAATTTAATTGAATGAAAAGACACCATTGAATTGAATTTGAATAATTTTAATTTATTTCCCTTTTAACAAATATTACTCAGTATGGTTGTTCTGATATTCTTGACACTCAGTGACTGAACACAGTTTCTATTTCCCATTATAGTCCAATACTCAATTTAATCGGAAACTAAATTTAGTCCTGTATAACTGATATATTATTCCCAATACATCAAACATTTTTTAGATAATAATCGATACCCTAGTATTTGTCAAATATTGAATTTGAAAGGCAAATTTAATATAAAATGAATAATTTACTCAATTATTATTTAGTACATATATTCCCTAAATAAATTATTTCTCACATTAAAACAGAATTTTGGTAATTATTATATTTTTTATTTCAATAATAATGTGGAGGAAGCTGTTGAAGATCCTGATATCTGGATTTACCAGTTGAGCAAGGACGAATTAACTCTAGAATTACGTAACCGTGGAGTTCCTGGCATGGGAAATGATATTGCTAGATGTAATAGGTTATTGTAAAACCTTAATTTACCAATGATAATTGATCAAGCTAAATCAGTAGTTGATAATTTAATTCCAAATCCCGTCGATTTAGTCGCTTCCCAAAATCCTACCATAAATAGAGATCATGTCCAAGTCAATTTCGGAATAAGTCAAGTACTCAGAGAAACGATTGGATCACCTATTTCTTCTAAAGATCTGGTTACTGTGGGCGAATATATATCAAATCAAGTTTTATTTTTGAATTTAACTACAGTCAATAATTCTATCCCTTTCAGACCATATCCAAACTTAATAAATCACACCCCTCCCATGTCTAGGCATCAGTTGACAGCTATTGTGCATCCTACTTTAAATTTCAAAGCAGATTCAACTAGATTTCTTTAAAATATAATTAATCAAGAAAGATTGATCAATCAAAAATCTTAAAGAGCTTTTAATAAAAACTATTTTAATCAGCCAGATTATAATCCTGACTCTCAGAATTATTCTAAAAACCCTTATAGAGAAAGTCGTCTCTCAGATATCCTCGCCCCATTTCCTAATGTAGCTTCTCCCGAAATGAATCCCTCAGTCATTCTATTTCAAATAATATTGGAAGAGATCCTAGTTATAAGATACAGATATTGGAGAATTTTTAATGTTCTCCTCCCAATTATCAGATTAAGGCTAGTAGTCCAATTGAATCTCGATATAATAACATTGCCCGATCTCATGATTTCAGCCCACATGTAAACTTTGACCCATATAGAGTGTCTCGTCCAGAAGAACAACATCATTTTCCTAATCCGAATTCATATAAAAATTATCCCCCTAGTACAGCATCAGCTTTAGATATAATGAGAAAATGGAATTTAAAATATTCTAGTAATCACTGTGAAGACCCTTATGTCCTAATGAAAATTATCGAAGGTGAAAATATAGTCCCCGTTCCCGATTCTGCTTTATTACAAAGTATCCCCTTTTTCCTATCCGGGATAGCCTTACATTGGTATCGTACCTACGACATATGTGGACAACTTTGACTGAATTTGCTTAAGCTTTTAGAATCAGATTTATTGATGCTGACTTTCAATTCGAATTAAATCAAGAAATTTATAAAAGAACTCAAAGAGAGAATGAGCCCGTTGCAGATTATTTAACATATACGATGGCTCTTTTAGATCGAGTTATCCCTAGTATTTCATAAGATGAAGATGTTCGCTTGACGCATAGAAATTTGTTTCCTCGAATTCAATTAATAATCCCGAAACAAAATGTAATCAATTTCAGTCACATAGAACAATTGTGTGTAGCTGTCGAGAAAAGTGTTGGAGTTCCAAAAACACTTGGACCCCCACCAGTTCCTGAAAGATCTTTATTATCAGATTTAGCTTACAAAGATAATAAACACAAAAATAGGGATAGAAAACGTGAATTAATGGCTCTATTGGAAGAACAGTCATAAAAATAGTTCTGTTCAAAGATTTTATGGGAAAATTCTTTTTAGACAATGAACAACATTTATTGCAAATGAAATTTTTTTAATAAAAATGTCTGAAAGAAAATTAGGTAATGGTAATTAATACCGAGAAATTTTGTGCAGACATTTGCAAGTCACAAGTAAATCAATTTCAAGATTCAGATTATTTCGGTATTTCCATTTTTAATCTTTTGAGTCTTTTAGTCCCACGAACCCAGAAGCTATGCGGTTCGCAACGCCTTAGGTTCAATTATTATTTAAGTTAGTTATCAATGTTATTATTCTGTTTGATTTTCTCTCCGTAGAGTCGATTTGTTTATACACGCATTCATCGTTGAGAAAAGCTAACCTCTAGGCTGGCCTATATAATTATTTAATTTGAAACCAAGAATTTGACTTTTTTTATGACGTCACTCGGGATTTGTGAATCAGCAACTGCACGTTGAATAAATTTTTATTTTTTATAAATATTCATGCCGGTCGACTGTTACAAACAAATATTTTTGCTTCAAGTTATTAAATACGTGTTTGTTCGGCAAGCACAACTACAGAAGGCTGAATAAGAAGCACGAAAAGGTATTTATAAACTTTTCCAAAACTTTAAAATATATTTAAAGCACTATCATGTTTATAACGGTCGTTTATAAATTTTGTACGCAGATGATTTATTTGTTCGAAATAATATTCCCTTGAGAAGCAAATGCGCACAATAGTTTAGGTTGATTCCTCCCGTTCATTATTACTTAAATTTTAAATTTCAATTTTTTTAACGTGTTCGAGTTTGCTTCTCCAAATAAACTATGTTAATATAACCATAACGGTCGCAATGTAAAATCAAGGGACATAATTTAAAATCCTTTGTTTCGATTGAAAGAAATACCAATTTTATTAGAAAGACATTATTCTGGTTCAATTATCTTTAAATGCATATTGTCTTTTGTAACCTTCTCTTGTATATCCATAGTTTTTAGGCACAAAAAGCATAACAATTTAAATCGAGACAAGCTGACTTCATTCAAAATTCAACATTAAAACTTCAATTACTTTTGATCTAGTGTATTCAACTATTCAAATAGTTATTTGTGATACAAGTGCGCAAAATAGGTGATTATGTGCGAGCATGAATTTTGCAGCATAAGCCGGAGGCTCGAAGCATGAGTTGGTGGTTAGCGCACGAGCGAAGCGAGTGTGAAAACGTATACGAGTGCTTCGAGCCGCAGGCGAATGATGCAATCACACGAGTTATCAATCTCCTATGCGCACGTGTATCCCACGCTATTTTTCGCAACGCCCGTCCGAAAAAGTTGTGTTAGGAGGAGTTAACGAAAAATACTAATCTTAAAAAAAAAAAATTTTATTTTGTAAACAATTAAAAAAAAAAATGTTGAAAAAAAAATTCTGAACAAATTTTTTTTTTTTCAAATAAAATGTTTGAAAAAAAATTTTTGAAAAAAAATTGAGTGAAAAAAATGTTTGAACAAAATTTGTTGAAAAAAAAATTTTGAATAAAATTGGTTGAAAAAATTAAAAAAAAAATTGTGTTAAGAAAAAATTTATGTCAACAAAATTTTATGAAAAAAAAACGTTTTGGGGCTTATGCCCTTTTGCTGTGCCAAATGTTGGCCCTTATGCTCTTTTGTACGACGGACGAAAACGGCTACGAAACCTTGAAAGCAAAACTTCAATCATTAAAAGATTTCTTCAAGTTAAATCTAAATTTATTTCAAGAAGATACCAACACCAGTGTTTAATGTTACCTATGCCAGTGTCCAAAGTGCCTTATCTCGAAAGTGCGCATGCGCAGCTTTTTCGCCAGTGCTCAAATAAGGTCCTTTAGGCACCATTTAGAAGCATGAAAAGTTCAACTTTTGAGGTGGGTGTTGCAAAAAGACTTTTTTATTTGCTCAATTTTTGAATAGGTTTTACATGATTTGTTATGGTAAATTTTCAAGCCGATAACTTGTCATTCACTGTTACGTTTGTTACTTTCTAGAAATTTAAATGACAGATTTTGACATCGAAATCGTAATCAGCGACTCTCAAAACCCCCTTATAACAATTTTAAGGAAAATCCAAAATTTACATAGCACACTCGTCCGCCATTTTGTTGTCAGATTTTTTGACATCGGAATCGTAATCAGCGACCCCAAAAACACGTGAGTAACAGAATTTGACACATCTTATGAACATCTTATACTTTTTTCCAGCTTTTCGCGATTTTGTACCACTGTGCGAGGTCGCCGAGCAACTTATCCTATCCTAAAGTCGAAATTAAAATTCTTTACGGATTTCCCATTTTCCAATGTGATAATTATAATTTTTTATCTAGAGATATAACATATTAAGTTTATTTTTATATCAGAATTAAATGGATGGGTGGATGTCAGAAGGATTTCCCTGCTTAAAATGACGGATAGGATCCGATAGAGTCAGATACAAAGCCGGATAAAGGTGCGAATAGCCCATGTCGGATTTTATTCCGTCTCTATCTGGTTCTCTTTCGGTTAGTAAAATCTTAAACGGAAAACTAGCGACTCTATCCGGATTTTAATCTGGATGACATATGGAAAATAGCATTGTATCTGGCCCTATTATTTGCCCGACGGAATCTCATGCGGCCCTATCAGGAACTATGTCGGAACTTACATTAGAAGACTGTTTTCATTTAAGTCTAGAAAAAAAAACACACAAAATTCAAATATGACAATATATTTTTTTTTTTAAGATATAGTTTATACGTTTTTTAAATAAAGGGTTGCAGTAAAAAGCTAGGTAACCGACATTTTTGGAAAGATAAGCTTTTTGCATTCAAAATTATTTAAAAACCAAGTACATGTTGTTAAAGGATTTGTTCGAAATCTCATTTTTATTGGATTAATAAAAAGATTGGTAATTCGTAACCAGATACCTAACTCTCCGTACACATGTCTGCTGTCTTCTTTTGTTTTTCACATGCCTAACCTCTTATCTCCTTTTAAACTTTTTTGTGACCATATTCCTCTTCCTAAAAGTTTTTAAATACTGTAAAATAATAATATAATTTTTTCAAAGAAAGAACTCTTAACTAAAGCTAGTTGCCACGCTGTTCGCATCAAAATACCGTAATCAACTTCCAGCATAAAATGTTAAATCTTCATTTTCTACCAAAATCCACTTTTATAACTTTTAAAACAGTTACAGTGCGATATTGCCATATTAAATATTTATTTTCCCGGAACAGAATGAGTTTTTTCTATGAAAAATTTTGTATTCTTATTCAGCCTCCCCATATTTCGGGAGCAAGTTTTTATTATTTGTAAAAATTGAAAAATAGATTTTTAATCGCTATCCTAAAACGATTTTCAAAACCCATGAAATTAGAACCACCAAATTCTTGAATGATTTACTCGGAATTGGTTTACTTTTTCAATGCAAAACTCATTTTTTCCCAATTTAGCAACTCAATATCTGGAAGCAAATTTTTATTTTTTGTTCCAACTGAAAATTGCACTTTTTATCGTGATATTCAACCGAGCCTATTTCATTTTGAGGTTCCTGTCACTTTGAGATTGTGAGCTTCCACTTTTTATTTCTCGGAACTGGAAATTTTTTTTAATTATACTTTTTTGGCCTCAATTCAGAAACAATTCAGCTCGGCAGTGCACTTTTGTTTTTAACTTTAAATTGTGATTTCGATTTTACAGAATGTTATTTCGCTCTTTTAAAAATTTCAATTTTTTTGCTTCTCTAATGCTATATACT
The DNA here is from genome assembly GCA_011634705.1 of Andricus grossulariae. Taxonomy (NCBI): domain Eukaryota; kingdom Metazoa; phylum Arthropoda; class Insecta; order Hymenoptera; family Cynipidae; genus Andricus; species Andricus grossulariae. Next base: position 11,075 of record JAABKJ010009380.1, read on the forward strand.
GCAACCCTTCAAATATTGTTCCAGAAATAAAATAAAAAAATTATTAAACAAAAAATACCGTTTACTCCACTTACCTATGTTTGTAATTTATTATACTATTATACTATTTATTATATTATATAATGTGCATTCTTATATTTGATA
>JAABKJ010009381.1:0-11218 GCA_011634705.1 Andricus grossulariae
TACTGGGAGCCGATGTCATTTTTTAGATGACAGTTGCTCCCAGTGGGACCCTGCGGTGGTTGTTAACCTTTAGTTATTAATTATATATATATATATATATATTTATTTTTTTTTAATTGCGGCGTTTAGACTTGAGAGTGTTGGGCGTAACTCACTGCAAAGCGTGAACAGCACATGTGTGAACGTTCAAAAGAAGAAGAGACGAACACCACTGTAGGCCACAGACCCCGTACTCATTCCGAACAGGGACCATAGAATAATATGTCTCCAGTCCCCGGAACGAGACTCATGGCGTCACGTACACTCATTCAACTCTTAGGCTGCGGAGAGAACATACAGATCTGCTGTATTCTGCCCTTTGCCTAGAGAAGAGAAAAGTAGCGAGCGCCATTTCGCTCCCAATCCCTGCATTTTAGTGAAGTTTATTTTAAAATGTATTACGAGAAGCAAACAGTGTTTGCAAAATGGAGTCTTTCAACTTAATGTGAAACTTAAATTGATGTGAACTAATAACATTCAGTCTAATAACATTTATACATAAAAATTTCTATCTCCAGTTTATTGTTTACAAACAATTTTCTATTTTGAGAGTGAATCACATTGGTCTGATGGAGGAGGTTATATTAAAACTTTGACACAAAGATATTTTGCCTTTCAATCGCCAATTTTTCATATGATGTTCAGGCTTGAAAAGGGATCACACTGAGTCCGAAACGCGTTCACTTTTTAAATTAATTCTACATGTTTTTTATTACTTGGACCTTTGACATCGAAAACTTATTTATATTCATACAATAAGAGGTCGAAACTAATGAGAAATGTTTTATTAATTCCAATTCTTTCTTGTGTTGGTTCTGTTCATGTGGATGCTTCTGTCTTGCTTTATTGTTTAGGTATTACTCGAAGCCTTATTCAGCCACTATAGTGTTTTCTCTCTCATCCATTCGTTTGCGTCAAAAGATGTGGTTATTCACAGTAGGTGGCATTCACAGCATAATTGTATTTTCAACATTATTTTTTAATTATGATTAAAACACGGCGTATATTATTTAACATTTATTTCAAACGGAAGCTAGAATTAAACTATGTAATTAATTTGTGTGCATTTTATTATTAACTAAAATACAACCTACATTGGATAATATTATGTCATTTTTATTCTAAACGAATAATAGAATTAAAATATATACCTAGGAGTTTAATTCTCTAAGTCTGCACAAATGAAGGACCACACTGCATACGGGCTCAAGTGCCAAATTTCGGAATTGCGTTTTACTGGCCTAAAATAATTTATTTAAGCTAACTCATATTTCTGTAGGAGATTATGGTCCACTTTGATTTAGAAGTGGATCTAAATCCATTATTCATATTTTTTTATAAAGTAATTTCATCTTTTTGCTTGCTCTTTTCGCAATTCAATAGATCTAAGTTAATATCTCGAAAGAAACTCTTTGTGTGTCCATATTTTCGGTTTTGGGGACGCACCGCATCATTGATAAGGGTTTTTCTCGGATAAGCAGTGACCCAAACATTGGCATGTAGAGGTACTGCGCTTGCGCCAGCTATGCGTAAGAGGAACACGGCGCGGCTTATTATTGACATGGTAACGGGTTGTCGCGTCGTGTTCCTCTTATGTGTCCTAGCGCAAGCGCAGTGCCATCTATAGTATTTATCAATTTAAAAAAACATACCATAACATTAAATTACACAGTGAAATTGGAGGCGATTTATATTTTCTTATACTCGGAGCAAACAGACAGTTGAACATTTTACACTTTTCTTATTAGGGAAAATGTTCTATACTAATGGTTGGACGATAATTCTGAAATTTAAGTTAACTAAGTTTTTTCTCGCTGTTTTTTTAGGGGTACAATTATGCTCTAATATCTCTTTGCTCCTAAGCATTTGTACTTTTTATGACTTTTACCGGTGTCAAATAATTTGTTTCCAACCGGAACTAATGAAGATGAAGTTGAAGCACCTGATGTGTCATCTAGGAAAGATTGTCTGACGAAATCGATGCAGGGATGGATCTTGCATTGACTTCATCAGACAATGAAATTTCGCACCCTTCTAACAGCGAAAACTTTGTCGAACCGGATCCATTTAGGAGATCAAGAAGAATAAAATTACAATAGAGCACTAAACTCACACTCGCAGCATCTAAAATCCTTCATTCAGTGAATGAGGCCTACCCGGGATACCAAAAAAAGCTCGGCACATACTCTACCTTGTGGTGGTATGGAAATGAGTACTGCTCACCGCACACGTTATAGAATAACCTCGTGGACGCTCGTACGCGGAAGGTGTTGATTTTATTAAAAAAAATTAATTAGTAAAGTTTGATTAAAAGTGAAAGTTTAATTTGTTACATAACTATATTTGCCTTATAATGTACCGCAAATTTGAAAAACTTATTGTTGGCGTCATTATTCCAATATGGCTGCGTCAGCGGCAACATTGCAGTGCTCGTACGCAGGAAGGATTGATTTTAGCAAAAAAAAATGTCGAGTAAGCTCAAACTAAGGATGAAGACCTTCAATTTCTTCTCCATTCTGCCAGTGCTCCTCACGACCTTCGCAAAATGAATTTTCAAGACACAAGCCTATATTTCGACGTCTCGTTGGACATGGTACGTTTTTATGTTCACAAAACACTACGAAAAGCGATTTTTAACACCCATAATTCGCTTTCCCATCCTAGAAGAGAAGCATCACAGAAATCGATTGGTCAATGCTACTTCTGACCATCAATGAACAAAGACTGTTTTTAGTGGACCAAAGACTGTATTCATTCCCAGATGAGCAAAGTCTCTCGCCACACAGCGTCATCTGTTAACACTTTTAAACTGACAACTAAACACTTCGAACACATCAACATTGATCCGGTCAAGCTGACTCTTTGGTGAGAGATTAAATAATTCCTAACAATCGTGGATTGGTACACCCGAGTCTGCGAGGCTATTCAACTTATAGATTGCTGAGCAGCTATTACAGCACGAGCTCTTCTCTATCACTGAATAACAAGCTTTGGCGCTCCTTTTCGCCGTTAGAAAGTCATTGCAAGGCACCACAAGTATTTTACCTTACTAATCGAAGGCAAAAACGTCCCAAAATCCGTAGATCGCCTCAAAACTGCCTTCATCATGCAGGAGGAAACATGCAGGAGAGCATCACCTCATCTTATTTAAACAATTTTTATTAACATTTTTATCGTAACTCAATCGTCACGAGACACTACACAAAAATGTACGCGTTTTGTTGGTAATCTATTTGCTCATATAGAAGGTGTTTCTCAACAAAAAAAAACCCCTTCATACATATTAAAAAGATGTTAAAAAATTATAAGACTAAATGCTCACCTTGAACGTGAGTTTGGGATTGACTATGAACTATCAGATGACCCACTTGTTGGTATACTGATCTTTGAGCTATTTGGGAAGCACTTGCACTATGTTGAATGTTGTTTATATTCACATCGTCGTCTGTTCCTTTAAAATTGATGGCGAACTTAGTGTTGTAGGGTAGAGTCTGATATTTAGGATCGGTTTTCTTTAAGTTAAAATCATCACTAGGAATATGTGAGTACGGTTCGATTGCTGCTATATTACCAGCTGGTCGAGATTTACCGTTATTTGTAAAGTCAACCTTAGAGTCAAGGAAAGCTTGATTTGTAGACGATCTATTACTAGATTTCAACTGTTGACTCAATCGTTGATTTAAGACTCTTTTACGTTGCAGTCGACCTTGTAGCTGAGCTATCCTAGCATCGATGGATGCCATTTCTGCCTGTTTTTGGGCTAGAGCCAATCTCTGTTGCGAGACCATCTTGTTCTGCTGCTCGTTCATCTTGTTGCGATACTGAAAAGATGGTTCATAATAAAAACAAACAGCTTAAATAATTCGCCCAAGAAAAAAGATAAAATACTGAGTTCGAGTTTTTTAATCGGAACATTTCACAATGGAGATTTATGCGAATGGCCGTTCAATCGGTTTGTGTTGATTTTAATCGGTCTTATAATTTGTATCCTTTAAATCTGTCTTTACCAATTCATGAAAATCTCGTGGAATTATTTTTCGAATTTTTGAATCGGAACGAAATTTATCAACTGAGTTCCCCATGACACATTTCGAACAAAATAAATAAATGTTGTATTACGTCTTTTGAATTGAAGACAATTTTTGGTATTTACCGTAGTTAAAAGATTTATGAACCAAAAATTGTCAATCGCTCCCTGTCGGTGGCTATCGTAATCGGCAAATAAAATCCCGATTCGCCAGAGCTCAAACCCGATTGAGACGCATCCGATCCCTTTCTTCCCGGGCGAAGACTATTTTCATTATAAATTGTATCATTTAATGTGTGTTTAAAAATTGTGTAATATATGGTCTCCTGAATTATAGTATTATAATAAATTATTATTATTAGTATTCGGTTTGCTGTTAGGTTAGTGAGTGAACCAACAATATCCCAACTACAAAAAAAAAGATCTGTGATTAATGATAGTTACCAATAGCTCCCTCCGTAATTTCTCCAATTCAGCACTAGCAGAAGTGGAAAAAATTCCACCTGCACTATTACCAACAATATTACTTTGTCCGCGAAGATCTTCCAGTTGACGAGTCAATTCATCGACTTTAGCAACAGCTACTGAGAGTTCCTTTTCTTTTTCATTAAACAAAGCTCTTATGCAATCCAAATCTGACGCTGTAACAAATATAAATGCGTGGGTATTATAATAATATTTGCTGAAACGATATGAAATTAAAAAAAAAGCAAAAGTCAGGCCGGCAGAACAAATGTTTTCCAGGTGTAAATTTTTGTTGTGACTGGAGGAAGAGGCGCGGCGACGTGGAGTGAAAGGGAAGGACATTGGGAGAATTCAAAATCCCAGGTAAGAAATTCAATACTTAGTCTAGCTCCAGATGTGGAGTAATACATACACTTCACGCAGTTCTCGCCGGCCCTGACTGAAGTAGCTTTCCACGAAGTTACGAGTATTTTAATTTTTGAGTTCGTTGTTCAATGCACGAACTTTGTATTGCTACTTCTACAGTTTTAGACCAAATTCAAATATTCCATGTTTTCCGTGATCTGGCGTTATTTACCATCTGCCTTGGAAATCCACGTAAAAATTTGAAATACGATTCTACTAAAAATACAAAAAGTGGGTCTATTTAAAAAAAAATACATACAGATTTTGCGAATTTCTTTTTAAAAAACTTAAATTTTCGTATTTTTCTGACGAATGATATAAGATATCATAAAATAAGAAAATTTGTTGTAGAATCATTTTAAACAAGAAATCTTTTTTCTTTAAATTTTATCATATATTTCGTTATTTGCGGTCCAAATGGGAAAATTTCACTTAGAAAATCCTTCTAGCCACAAAAATGGTTAAGCCCGCTTGAAAATTACAGAGTATCTTTCTTTAAAACTAATCAAAAAAATATACGTTGTGGGTTTTTTGAGAAAATAGACTTTTTATGTTTTCAAATAAATCGCCCCTATTGTTTACATATAAATCTCTTCAGATCTTTCAGCAAATATTGTGAAAGACCTTACAAGAGATCAAAAAGAAAATTCGCATAACAAAATTCTTAGAAACGTAAAAAAAATCTCAACTCCAAGAACCAAAAACTACCACATTTAGATAAGCACACTTTCAAGTTGCAAAATTTTCAAATTTATTAAAAACTATGTCTAATCAGTGCAAGAACTATTTAGCAATAATTTACAGTGAGTGGTAATAAATAAAAAACATGGCATGATAGTATAAACAAGTCTTAAACAAAAGTCATTTTTTGGTGATTTGCTATGTTCACTGTTCAGCTCATTAAAATCCATAGTTTACCTATAAAATTTGAGAGAAATTTATGCTTCATTATGGTGCAGTGAATGATGAACATTTTTTAAAGTGAATTGGGCAAATCGTGTTGCAAGCAATTTTATTGTTTTCTTATGTATATGAACCCTCAAAAAAAGTTTTGAAGATGGGAGGCATCCGCATTAGGGTGGTCCTTACTTTACTTTTTTTGAAAATCGTTTACCCCCACTCACGATTATGGTGCGAATGCCCAAAAATGTTTTCCGCAAGATTAACATGGAAGTAATTGTGCAACAACAATTGTTCTTGCACTAATTCAAGACCTTTCTTAATAAATTTGAAAACATTTTTAAAAAATTGCACTTTTGAACAATTTAAAAAAATTTCAAAGTTTATGTTAAATACAATATTTTTAAACACTTTTTTTATCGGCTTGTACTATTCTCTTTAAAATTTAGTGAGCTTTTATTTTTTTCAAACGTCTAAATCGAATGAAAATTGTAGACTAAAAATTAATTTGTCTACCGGTACTTTTTTTGCTCCACTGTACATCGTGCAGTACTGCCAAAATGTATTTCTTGGTAAAGCCGCATCTACATGTAGTGTGTAAGTCAGGCCTCACAGTTCCTATGGAATAAAAGATTTGGACCAAATGTTAATTTTTGTCAAGCTGATAGTGTACTTTTTCGCCCACAAATGGTACCCTTTTTTCACAAAAGTAGTATGGGATGACAAAAAAATTAGTAAGAAAGAATAAGTTCGTAAGACAAGGTGAATGAAAGGTTTAATCTGGTTTTTATTTTAATACGAGCTTTCCAAAAAAGTTGGTACATAACAATAAACATTAAACTTTCACTCTTCCTTGTATAGCTTCCCCGCTATAATTACAATTTTAATCAAATGTTTCCAATGTGTAAGTTCAATGATATAGAAAAGTTTATTTACTTTAGAAAATAGATCGTCTCAACGTCGATGTCGTACCGTTTAAAGCTAAAAAGTTTATTTAAAAAACATTGATTTGAATAATAATTCTGTAACAAGATTTTTATAAATATCATAATTCTATCCTAAATGTAGAAATCGAGTGTTGAGCGGATCAAGTGTATGTTTTAGACAAGAAATCCATTAAATATCCAATGTTTAAGGTTTCTTACCACAAGAACATTGAAAACGCATTAGTAAGTTTTATATTGTATCGTATGCTAAAAACACCTTGTATTTTCTCTAAATTAATTAGTGATAAAAAAGCATCCCACATAAAAGTGAGATCCGTTATTTAATCCTTTCTACTGTTCGAGACAAAATTTGAACATTTTTTATTCTATTGTCTATTCTTTTATCACTTACACACTTCGACAAATACATTTTGGCTGCGTTGAACGGTGGTGCGACCGAGCGCCTAGTTTTTAACTCATAGAGGTTATAATTCTCTCCGGAATGTACTTACCCCTACGGATTTGATCACATTGATCGGATTTTTCGAGATTTTCTCCAGGAATCCGGGTTTTTTACATACAAAATCGAAAATGCGGTGGAAAGTTTATTTCCATGTGATATGGCCTTTTGACTTCGAGACTCTTTTAGGACGCCGTCTGGGACTCAATAAATAAAGAATTTCTTCGACATACAATTCAAGCCATTTAAAGATACGGTCGCAGGCGGTCATCTGCCGGCCTCAAAGTAGCTGCTGATCATCGTGTACGAGAATTATGTCGTGATCCCCATTCCGGCCAGAATCCAACATCACGACAAGAAGTCCTTTCTTCAAACGCGCATATATAAGCAATCTCTCAGGATTCAACCTTCCACTACTACACACGACTAACTGGTCCTATATACATTATACATATTGCGTAAGGTCAATTTCATAGTAGTCATAGGGAAGCGTGAGTGCGAGTGAGACACTAGTAGATGGCACATAAGAGTGTAAGTAGTTTCATCCCCTACTAGTCTTCGGCTGCAGGATAAGTCTCGAAGATCACCAATCGATCGCCATCTCGGAGGCGTTTGGTGCAAAGACATTCATTACTATCTTTTTGTTTTTCTTCTTTTATTTTTTACTTCTTTTTAATAAAACTCGAGATGAGTCAGGCGTAGGAAATACGTATACATGATTTCATTAGTAAATAACATATGTTTATTTCTAAAGTATCAAGAATAAAACATCCCCACAACATGCCATCATATAGTGTGAGATGCGCCGACTACTACAATTTCACATTGGTTTCTGCCTGAGATATCCATTTATATGTATTCTTTGTGCTTACATATGTATGCGATCTAATCTTGCGCTTAAATATATTTAAACCCTAATCACACAGTTATTTACTAGGCGATTACGTCTGTTTTCGCGAATTACAACTTCTTGCGTAAGAGAATGAAGCAAGAAAGAACTAAAGCGAGAAAAATTCGCGCTCTTTCCCAACTAAAGACAAATTATGAGTACAATACAGAGTGGTGCATAATTGCGAGCACAGTCGCAGAGTTTACTGAGCTTACCGCAACGAACCTGGGTTATGCAGTACGAAGACACTAGCAGAGCTAATATCGCCGCAAAAAATCGGCGACCGTCGACTTTGGAAGGCAGTATCTCCGCAGAAAAAAATGCCAGGAGATTCTAATAACAATTACACAAATATGCAAAGTTTTCTGAACAAAATGGTGTTTCCAAAATGTTTGTACAAAATGTTCCTTCAAACCTGTTAAACAAAATACAAGTAAATATGCTGTAAGTAGACCCACTGCTCAAAGACAACAAAGATGCTTGCCGAAACCTTTTTGAATATTTTTAAATTTTAAGATCTACACTGCATTCTAGATATCTTGTAGAACATACCAGAATTTTTTCCAACATATTATTAGCTGTGGGGTCATGTGAAAGTACAGGTCTTTGAGCATTGGGTCTATTTACAGAATTTTTACTTGTATTTTGTTTAACAGCTCTGAAGGAAAATTTTATACAACAATTTTGGAAACACCATTTTGTTAAGAAAACTTAGCAGATTTGTGTAATCGTCATTAGAATATACTGGCATTTTTGTTTGCGGAGATATTGCCTTCGAAAGTCGACGGCCGCCGATTTTTTGCGGCGATATTAGTAGGGATCAGGAACACTCCAGTCAAAGCTGGTGGATACCTGTACACTCCAAAGGATTGAAGGACGACTCGCCAGATACTTTTGGTTCACTTGAACGACTATTATATCGATTCAGAATGTTCATGTTCGATCTTGATTAATTTTTTAGTTCAACTGAACATGTTTCATGAAAATCTCGAATTTGCTCGAAGTCGTCTCGAAAGCATCACTAATCGAGAGATCCTTCTTTGTTCTCGCCAGTACCATTCCTACTGACTTTCGGCGGCAGTCATTACGCTCACACTCTACGACAAGAATCACGCGATTCATAAGGCGTTAAACATAACTCTCAATCTTAACATACCGCCCACCTTGTAGTGTTGAAGTGGTACGAAAGTGATTTTAATTTCCTTTATTAATTTCATAAAGATTACAAAAATTCGAAAAAGTAGCAACATATATTAATAATTACCGCCCGCCGTGAGAAAACGGCCAAGAAGTTAAACAATTTAATATCAATGAGCCATATTGGCTGCCCGCCATGAGCAATATTTACATTTCTTAGAAATAACATTCTGGATGTACATAACACCAGATAGAGAGTATATACTTGGTAAACAAAATATTCTTTAAATAACATTTAAAAGATAGAGCACAAAAATGCAGAAAATTTCCTTATCTCAAATCAGCGCTTTCTTAAAACAAATACCTCAAAAGAAGAAGAGTCCTTCAATAGATAAATTGTGGAAATCGGGCGTTCGTACTCGGAAGTAGGAGTCTTAATACGAACGGTGCGAACTAGACTATCACTTACGGACCGGCAGTTAATAATTCCACTCAACAGCCAGTTGGACGGAGGAAGAGCATCATGTCGAATGTAACGTTGTCGTAAAGAATATAAGTATTCCACGTCCCACCATCGTTAAAAAATTTCAGCTATACTTTGCACTATTTGCTACCACTTTAATCTATTTTCAGAAAAACATTCTATAGAGGGTTCCGGAGGATGCTTTATAGGAGCTTCTATCAAAAAATGACCTGGTGCTAGATAGGAAAAGTCATATGGGTCATCAGAGGACGGACACTCGATTATTGCACTGAATCAATTAATCATATGGAAGGGGATAATCACAATTCAGTTTACGCACTCAGAGTTCTTGCATGCATTTTTTTAGCTATCATCACAATAGGAGACAGTCGTCCTATCATAGTATTCATTTAAGATTGATCGTTTAAGCATCGTTTTGCAGGGGAAAAAAAGAATATCTTCTGCAGTCCAAGAAGAAGAAAAGGGAGTTTTCATGAACTTCCTTTTTAATGAGGAAGATCACTCAGAATTTGAAACGTGACAGAAGATAAATTATTCTCAACTCGAAAACAAGCAGGAATCCTTCACAGAGAGACCAGAGATAACTTCTGACTGATCGATATTCCAAGATTGAGATAAAGCCACAGTGTACAATGTACACAGAAATAGTGCAAATTAGCAAAATAAGCACTGATTCATATTTCCGAAGCGGCTTCTTAAGCAAGTGTAGTCGTCTGCGTGAGCACAAATTGTTGACTTTGAGAATATACATGTTACGTCGATGTGAACTGGTTTGCGTACGAAGACACACACACAGAAATTTGAATTTGCACTATAGCTACTGTCCTTTCCTCGCTAAGGAAAATCTAAAATCAAAAATTTATTGATGTAAGCCAATATAAACGTTCATATGTCGGCAAAAGAGATGCAAGCTGGCTAATGGTTCTACTTGAAATAAAAGTCACAGTTTAATATCGCTAACAATGAAAATAAGCATTTATTCAACACAGCTCTTAATTAAAACATGTTGTAAAAACTTTTGCGTGTCGGCTAGATCGACACAGATCCTTTTCCATTATCGTCAGCACGCTTACTACTGATAAATATCATATATGATACATATATATCTTTATATATTATACATATGTGACCGTTCGCGAAGAACGGGACCTAACGCATGGTAGCTTCATTTTGCAGGAGAAGAAATAATATTTTTTATTATGAAAGAGCAAATAAAAAACTATCGATTGGTGTAAAAAACTAAAAAACGATTTTTTTTCGCCGAACAATTGTCCAGGGATGGTCCCGAAGGAATAACCACTAAGCGGAGGCGTAGCAACCGTGCCAAAAGCTGAATCACACCTGGGTGAGGTGTCTTAAACGGTGACTCTGGGATACCGGGCGACCTCTCAGAGTATGCAGCCTTATCTTTGCATGCGGGGCTCTACAAGGATGGACGTACCCTTTTCCCTAGCTGCTCGTGGGAACAACAATGATAACACCAAAC
>JAABKJ010009382.1:0-11218 GCA_011634705.1 Andricus grossulariae
CTATATACCTATCTACCCTATACCTATATACCCATCCACACATCACTACTTTTCAACCGAGCAATTCACGCCTACCCCGAAAGGGAAACGACTTAATGATATAATAATAATAATATGTTTTGAAAAATAATTGAATGTTGGGATTTTTTTAACTTGTTCATTTTTACTATTAAAAATATTTATCGGACAAAAAACTACAGATATAAAAAATTCCGTCTGGCCCTTTTCTATATGACCATATTTTAAAAAATTTAATTTTTTGAACTTTAAAATTTGGATATCATGAGACACGTGGACAATACTTTTCCGCGCTTTCGAGCGCCCGACCCATTCTTGTGCCGACCCCTCAATTATGATCATCAGATGATCATAATAGTAATAAATAATAATAATACGATTATGGAACGCGTCAACTTAACCTCAAATATCAGACGTGATAAACTTGTAAATCATAACTTTGTTACATAAAATATCGTTTCACTCCTAGGTACACATTATACTATTATTAGATCCGGTGACAGAATGACAGAATACTCAATTCTCGATCATTATAATAATTCATTAGTATACTTACAGTTAAAAGAAATTTGTTGGAAAAATATAAGTTACAAATATTATTATTTTACAAAAATCATAAAAGCTTAACTTTATGAAAAATTTATTTATCTCTGATATTCCGTGAGATTGGTACGATTGGGATTTAACCTGGCTTTTTAATAACAACAAAATTACGCTGTTTTTGTGATTTATTATCTACAAAAACTTAATATTAACATCTATACGAACCAAAATGAACAAACGCAACCTTTAACTTGGAACATCGGCGAGACAGTCGCAGAGCTTCCAATTTAACAGCTAAATTGTTTCGCAATTTTTCGATTATCTACTGTTGGTTATCTACTATTGAGAAATATAATGTCGAATAAAAAGTCCTCAAATATTTATAAATAATATACAAATAATGCTTTGTGTCAATAATTATTTTTCATTTCACTTTAAACTTTGTTTCGAATGTTTAAACATGCAAAAGAGGCAACAATTTTTCAGACTAAAATTAATTTTTTGCTCTCACACACTAATTAATTATAATATTTCAAAGAAACTTCGTCAGAAAATATAGTATTCTTGCTGAAATTTTATACGAAAAAAAAACAACATTTTTTGCCAGTTTTCCAATTAACTTAGATTAACTACTGTAATTAATTACCTATGCACGATCCTCGTTAACAGATTTCTGTGTTTTGTTCTCTTTCTTTCTTGAAAAACGAAGATTTTAGATAGAGAAATACATCAAAGAATATGGAAAGTTAAAGAGTGTAAGATAAAACGAAAAAGATTTGCATGTAGAATGGTTTGAAATATAAGGTCACATGAAATCCGAAAGACAAAGTGCCATGATTGAATCAGAACAAACATTTGATATAACTAGGGCGAAATTTCAGAAATGTCGAATTCTATCTCATTTTCTTATAACAGTTTAAACGCAGAAAGAATTGAACTCAAACATAACAAAACGCGCTTTAATTTATTTTGTTATTCCTTATGTACTAATTATTGGTGTTAATTTTTGGTTTCAGACTGGGGTCCGACTGCCAGAAGGTGCAAGTGCAGCATTAGCCAAACCAACCAAGTACCATTACTATCCTCACAATCAACATATATATCTCCTGCCTGAATGCGCAGTTCAACAGGTTTGTAATGCAGTTTACGTCAGATTGAATTTTACACAACCTTTGTGTGCTTGTCCCGGGCGCTACCGAGATCCATGCAGCGCATCTCTTGATAGCGATGACCTGCACACGACAGAATTGGTCACTGATCCTCGTACCAAGGTAGGTTCCTACAGTTATTAACTCAAATCAAGAGAAAATTCAAGAAGTATAGGATTTCATTTAGTACAAAAATTAGTCAATTATCTATTTACTAAAATTATCTGAGCAAATTTCAAATTATGTTTCATGTCGTAAATTAATTTTAAGTGGTGAAGCAGATTGAGCGAGAGTAGCACTTGAAATGTATGCAACAGTCGTAATTGTTTTTATGAAAATATTACATGACGAGAAACAAACTCCGTCTTCTGTTAACTAAATTTGCCAGTAGCAGCAGAAATACAGAAAGCATTTAACTTCAGTTAGTGGATCAATTTAAGTAGAATGCGAATTTCAAAACATTTAATAAGCAATTACAAAATACTCTTCCCCAAGAACCAGGCCTACAAAATTGAGTTGCACTCTCTGCTAGAAAATATAAGTTTTTTGTTAGGTGGTCTTTCATCCTTTAACTATTTTAACTTACCGTAAAGCAATCGCCACTAACAGAACACGAAGTTTGGAATCGCAAATTATTCTAAACAATCGAGAGCAAGACTCGATAAAACTGAACATCCCTCATTAGGAGGAAATTAAACTTGTGATACTATTAGGTATTTTCACTTCAAACACCAGCTAACTTCACTTCGATGAATGCTGAAGGGGAAAACAATGGATCAAATGCATGGGACAAAACTTTATTTTTGTAATATCTTCGTAATATTGAATAATAATTATTATAATTTTATTATCTCACTAAATAGTTCTTCGAAAATAAAAACTATTTTTCAAATATACTAGAAAAAATTAGTTTTTACGAAGATATTAACAAAATAGGGCAAAAATGAACCGAATCCCATGAATTTGGTCCATTTTTTTCCCCTCAGCACTCAGCGAAGTGAAGTTGGCTGGTAGTTGAAGTGAAAATACCTCATTTCCGTCATTAGGCATCTCGTTTCATAATTTAAGAACTGCCATAACTCTGTGCGTTCCACTAATCGAATTCAAGTGCATTCAATTGCAAATGATGTTGGGGTAAGTGCGCCTCAGCTGACTTTATTAAACGATATATTTCTCACAGGCCATATGCAATTGCTAAAACCTCGTGGCAATGCAATGCAACATGCAGTTTAATACATACGCGTGAAGATACATACTACCTAGTCGAACGGTCTTTTGACTGGAAATCGTTCGTGGGAGTAACTCGGGGAGATCGAAAGACATCCCATGCATACGCATGCTCCACATAACTACATCGTGCCATAAAACCGATGCCCTGGGATATGCTGAAAGTAGGCGAACGGTTTATTTTCAAGTCAGACAGGATCTTCCGAGTCGATCAAACGGTAATGCAATTCTAAACTAGATGTTCGCGTAAAGAAACTGTGGTCAAGCGACAGTGCATCTATGAAAGCTTAGCTAAAGGAAAAGTTCCTAGGATATCAAGCCACTCTTGTGAAACAAACTCTACTTGAAATGAGACACGTTCAGATTATGAACTTTAATGTGTGGCCAGCTATTGATCCTACGTATGCTTCGAGAAAATATGATAAATGACCTGTCATAGCAGAAAAATCTTAAACTCGTTTTTACGTGCATCAATTTTACTTTGTTATTAAACCGACGACATTTCTTTCTCTTACTTTGATAGAAAGGAAAAGGAAATCTCTTAGTACGAAACTAATTAGGTATGTACTAAGTTCAAGAAATTGTAGTCGTAGCGGGATTTCTCGTTGAAAATATTGGCACGAGTATCAATAAAAGAGTAGAATTAGAGTTTTTTATTAAACACCCCATGCAGATATATATTTCCTTTGTTCTTCTTTGACTTACCTGCTGCGACGACCCCCGGCAGGGTCGATGAAAAGCTTTTGCGAATCACTCGAGAGTGAAACACCTTGTCCGTAGCGAATAGGACAATCTGGCAGTAATTTCATTCATAATTCGCATTCCTCTATTGTAAACACTGAACATGTACAGGCTTTTTATTTTTAATAAACGAAGTATTTCGCTCTATGTACAGTAAAGTCTCCATAATTTCAAGACGCCATTATTTCAAGACCCCAACATTTCAAGCCCGCCGTATACGGATATTTCAAATTGCGCAGTTTCGTCAACTCCCACCACGGTCTCTGTACACTCTCCTCAGCGTCTGTGACTGACCAATGAAAAAAGAGGCCTGAAGAGTGGGAAACCTTGAATTGAGTATTGTTTCACGACGTCATGGGAATACGTCGCACGACGTTTTCGAGAAAATATTATGAATGTAAAAGTCATAAATGTACAAACAGAAATATTTCTCAAGCGTAGAATCTATTTTCTCAGTCATGTTCCATTCTTTTGTCGATTCACGACCCTTCAGTTTTACAAAATAAAATATCCTAAATGTCAGGTGAGTTGTATTTCGTGAAACTGAAAGGTCTTCAACCGATAAAAGGATGAAGAAACAGAATTGCGCAAATGCATTCTGCACTTGAAAAGATTACTATGCAGAACTTTATAACTTACATTCACGTTTCGGAGATTTTCTCCAAAAAGTCGTATGCAGTTGCTGTACCATGTACTAACCTTTCTGACGGCTGGCATTTCTACCTATCGACGTCATGTCAAAAAACTCACTATTCTGCGAAATATTTGCGTCGTTTTTTGATTCTTTAATATTGATTTTCAGTTGGCAAATTGTCGTAACCCAACAAAAACACTTGCAAGACACTTGAAAAACAATGATTGCATGCACGCAGACTAACGGACCGCGACTTTTTCAACTGCGCAATAAGCCGAGACCGCCTAAACCGTTTTCACTTGGAATGCATCATATTGCGTAATATACGCGACTGCCTAATCGCGCACTCGGTCCTTCCAAATCGAGAGTCGTGACCGCCACTCGCCCTACGCGCTGAAAAACTGCGTGGGCCAGCAGTTCTAGGAATGTCGGGTGTATTTATTATTTATTTCTAATCATCCGCGCTTTTCGGCTGAAAAAGTAGCGACAGGCGGCGCATCGATACAACAACGGGGCAGCCAACGACCGTCGTTGACACAAATAAACTGCCGAATTGCGATAAGGGTGGGGCTCCAGCTCAGAAATAAAAGAATCGTTTCGTTTCAAGGTCAGGAAAAAGGCGAGTTTTCACTGTATGTATTTTTCCCCTATTGTGTGGAAAAGATCTCAGAATTTTTGCAATCCTTAAAACAAAATGTTTAGGGGTAAAATTATGCCCTTATATTTATCTCTTTATAAATAATCGTACTCTTTATGCCTTCTACTGGCGCCAAGTAATTTTTTTTTTCAATCGGACACAAAGTTAAAGTTTTGTCCTTTTTATTGATTACAATTTTTATTTAAAATATATTTTTCTGAAACAAATATGTATATTTAAAAAAAAATCGAAAATTACGAATATCTCAATGTTTACGTGAATTCTATGCTCGCATCCTCTAAAATTTTTTGTTAAAGTCTGAAAAAGTTAGGAGTGTATTATCTCTTATATCTCTTATATTCACAACAAAGATACAGCACATCATTTATCTATATTTCTTATATTCGCAACAAATATACAGTTGAATAATGTAAACATTTTTTTGTAAGGATAAATGTTTTATTTTCTTATACAATGAAAAAAAATCGCTAATGCACTTGTGTTTCGCAATATCACAAATACGTAAATCACTTTACGCCAAGTTCTTTTATTATCGTAGACTGTATTATATAATATTGCTAATTGTAAGATAAATAAATGACTTTTACTCTGATAGCATAAATAACACATTTGACAAGTGCGTGCTTCGTTTAAGGCGCTTCCTCATGCTTGAATTTTAGCCCATGTATTACAAATGACATGTTTCCTCCTACACGGATGAATTGTTCGATGTATTATTTAAACGACATAATCTTAATGGCATAATACACGACAAAAGCCTTCATTTTTTGAAAAATGGTCTTGTTTTGTTATTTTTTAATTAATCGAAAATGTGCTTCATTTATGCGCCTGGAAAGGAGCAATCCGTCACCGGGAAAGTACCCACGATGAACCAAAAATAGGCGCTCCCAATTTGAAGAGAAGAGCATGATGATGGAGTGTGAAATTTTATAACGACACTTCACCCCAGGCGGTCCGTCCTAACTCACCCGACCTTCCTATTGTTAGAGCGTTACATGATTCCAGACGGTTAAACGAAATTGATAATTATTCAAATATTAAGAAATTTAATTTTAATATGCTGCATTAGATTCCTTACATAATGACGAGACGATTAAAAAAAGATAGAAAAAAATCCGTTAACCTGTTCAATTTTTGTTGGAAGTTTTTGTAATTGTGCATTTTATTTAAGATTATCTTCAATATTGAGAATATTGATCCATTTTCCTACTCCTTTTTTCATTTTTTTCTTAAATTATATCATTTTCAAATTGTGTCAGCTAGTAAAAATATCATCGATTGAAGTTTTGCGCAATTTGATAGATTGTAACAGTATTCATTGTCGGCCGGTGATTAACTTTGGCCTTTATCGAGAAACTAAAGCAGATTCGAGTAGTATCTGATTATATAGAATCTGATGAATCAATTCATTACTGCTTCCTCATAGATGAAGGTTTGTAATCACCTAAATTTTCGAATATACTTTTTTGACATATTTTGATACAATTCGACCCCAGTAGCTCGAAAATAAAGTTTATGAAAAATGTCCGTGTGTGTGTGTATGTAACTTTTTTCTCTTCACCATATTGCGAAAAGGGAAAGAGCTGATCATGAAAGTTTCATAAAGTGTAGCTAGTTGAAAAATCATTATTTGTTTGAAACTAGTTTCTATTTGGTTCAAAATTAATTTTGTACGCTGAAAATGTAATTTCAATTCTTTGTTGAATGTTCATACTTTTTCATATTGAAAATAATAATCAAATAGATCAAAATTGAAGCATTTTCTTTATTTTAAATTGAAATTGAAACTCATTTTACTATTTTCGTTGAAACTTTCTTAAAAATTCGTCTTTTTTTGGCAGAAAATTAATCTTCTTGCTTGAAATTTAATATTTTTGTGTTAAAAATGAAACTATTTGGTTAAAAATTAATCTTTTTTATCTCATAAAGAAACTATTTTCTTGAAAATGCGTCTACTTGACTGACTTATACTATTTATTATTTCACATTAATATCTTTTTTGTTTGAAACATGAACTATTACATGTTTCGTTGAAAAGTCATCAGCTCTTTTGGTTCAAAATTAAACTATAGTTTCAACTATTATACTTTTTTACACTTTTCATACTTTTCATTAAATTTTATAATTATAACTGACTATAATAAGTTGAAAGTTGCAAATGCATTTTTTTTGGTAGAAAATTAATCTTTTGAGTGAAAGTTCATCTTTGCAACTTGAGAGTTGTACTAGTTAGTTAAAAATGAAATTCTTTTTCGTTGAAGTTTAATATTTTAGGTTTAGATATTCGACCATTCGCTTCAAAATGTATCTTTGCAGGGGGAAAAGTTAATTATTTATTTAAAAATACCACTATTTTATTAAAAATTTGTTTATTTTTATGGATATTTCAACTATTTGGTTGTAAATGCAACTGTTTGGTCGAAACTTACTTTCTTGTAGAAAATTGAAATATTTGCTTGAAGATTATTTCTTATGTTCCCAATTTTTCCTTTAAGGTTTAAAAGTCAGCTGCTTTCTAAAAGGTTAGACTTTTTAGGTAGGAGATAGAATATATTTTGACTTCAAATCTTAGACATCTAAAGCGTTTCATATTGAATTCAATATAGTACCTACATTAATTTTATTTCAAAGAATTTATTTCGCTAATATATCTCTATTTTCTTGAAAAAGCATCCTATTGAATCCATTTTGAGAGAATCTTATGCTGTGAAGTCTGTAAGTATCAAAACACCTGAAACTACCGTTCAAAAACATGCACTCACTTTTCGTAGGACATGTTCGGATTAAAATTTTTCCATTCGAAATCCATGTTTTAGCCTTGTGAAATAGCTTGGACTCTGGCCAGAAATCCAAGCGAAATAAGTCCCGGCTAGATTCGGCTATACATTAGCGACGATCGTTCGGGTAAGTTCGGGACAGCCGCTGAATACACAGTGTCCCTTACGTATGTTTTGTTGTTGTATTTCGAGTCCTTCCTCGAGCTCTCCGATGAAGGCATCGTCCACAAGTGACTTTGTGTTCTGTTTGCCTTGTATTTTGGACTTTCCGCGAGTAGTAAAAAATCCCAAGTCCCTTTTCTGATAGAAATTGTTTAAAAAATCAACTTGCCTGTGCAAAGTATGAAAGAGCACATTCTTTTTATCCAAATAGTATACCTAGATTATTTAAAATTGTACTCGATATTAGAGTTCTTTGGGCAAACAGTTTTTATCGATTTTCTCAGTTCTAGTGAGATTGGACTTATGCATCTTCTTTCTTTGCACGGCAGTATATCTCTATTTTCTTGAAAAAGTCATCCTATTTCACCCATTTTGAGAGCATTTTTGGCTGTGAAGTCTGGGAGTATCAAAATACCTAAACAGTACCGTTTAAAAACATGCACTCACTCTTCGTAGGATATCTTCGGAATAAAATTTCTCCACTTTCTTCGGTCGACATTCATTTTGCATGACTTTCAAATTATGACCATAAAATTCCTATATTATTGTCCTGTATACAGTTTTCTCTTATTTGGTTCCGGAGATATTCTACGAAGTGTGAGTGTCTGTTTTTAGTTGATTGTTTTTTTAAATGTCCTCATACTCTCGGATGATGGTTCATTCTTTCCTAAATTGCATTATGAAATTGCATAACAATGATTCTTCATTTGTAGACGTAAAATATGACTGTATTTTACCATACTGAACTATTTTCTCAAAAATTCGTTTTTTTTTGTTTGTCTTGAATTAATTTTTTTAACTGAAAATTTAAATATTCTATTTATGTCTGAAAATTGTTCGTTTTTATTTAAAAAGTCAAGTGCCTAGTTCAGACATCGTGTATTTTGTGGAAAATGCGTTCTTTTTGGTCGAAAATTAACGTCCATGGTTGAAAATTCATCTTTTTGCTTCCAAGTTTAAATCATGTTGAGATGTCTTTTTTGGTTGAAATCATCTGTTATTGATCGAAAACTAAATTCTTTTCTGGTAGAAATATCAAGTTCTACATGATTATTTTTAGATTTCATAATCTTTTTCATGAAAATTAAATTACTTAGTTGGAAGATTCATGTATTCCCGTTAAAGATTCATCATTACTAGTTGAAAATTTATCACTTTCCTCAGAAAATGTCACTACATTTTTATGATTTTTTTTTTGTTTTTTTAGTTTTTAGATTTTTTTAGTTCAAAATTCAGCTATATAATTGAAAAGAAGCCTCTTCCAGTTGAACATTGATCACTTTTTGTTGAAAATTCATCACATTCTTTGAAAATGTAACTGCTTTTTTAAATCACTTTTTTTAGGTGGACATTTTTTTTATATTGAGAATGTAGCTATCGCATTTGAATATTGCATCATCTTTTTTCAAATTCATCTTTTTGTTAGAACATTTTTAACTGAAAATTTGAGTATTCAATTTTTGGTTGACAACATATCTTTTTCTGTCGAAAACTCGTCCTTTTCGGCCGAAGTTAATGTTCTTGGTTGTAAATTAATCTATTCCAGTTAAAGGCTGATCATTGTGGTTAAAAATTCATCTTTTTTGTTTAACGTTAAGCTATTCCAGTTGAAGATTCATCATTGTAGTTGAAAATTCATCAGTTTGGGGGTTTTAACTGCAAATTTTACTATTTAATGTTTTCTTGAAAATTGATCTTTTTTAGTTTAAAATTCAACTATTTGATTTTAAACTGATTTTTTTAGTTAAAAATTCAACTATTTGGTTTATAATTGATGTATTTTATTGAAAATTTGTCTTTTTGGTATAAGAAAATTGATCTTCTTGATCTAAAATTCAATTATTTCGTTAAAAATTTATCTGTGTCGTTGAAAATGCGATGTTTGTAAAATAAACAATTTGCAGCGGTTTTAATTGAAGTTAGTATATTTTCCACAGCAATTTTATCTACATATGAATAATTATTTTTTTAGTATTCTTTAATCACTTTATTAATCGATGGTTCTAATACTTTTAAGAATATATTGTTGTATAATTTGCATACGTTTTCAACGTCAGGCATAATAATTGGAGAAATTGAAAAAAAAACTTATTTATAATAAACTGACGGAAGTGTATACATATGCCTGGAAGAAAATTGTTAACATGTACAAAACCTGGAATTGTCACGGAATTTTTATACAGGATTTGGCGGCTGCGCAGCGCACACTGGGCTGAATCGGGAGTATACTTTTCAAAATCACCTGCAGTCTACAATTCGGATTGTAAACTTTTCTTTCAGAAATGATCAGTGATAATCGCACGAGAGCTTCCATCTCCTACATTTTTTCATTTTTGTCATTTTCTATCTTTTGTATAAGTAAAAAAAGAGAGAAAATGAGAGACTTTTTAATTATTACTTTCTATCTTAAAATCAATGAGGTAATTAATCCCATTCTCGAAATAAATGTCGAAGTATCCAAAGAATATAAATAATGTACAGGATATCGAATATATTGTTATAAAAAAATTATTTTAACAAAACGTCAATATATTGAAAATTTTGCTTGCAAAGTACTTTTGTAAGTTGAAATTGCTTCATTTTATCAACAGTATCATGTTTGATCATGAAAATTTGTTGTATGGTATAACTTCTTTATTTTATAAGCAAATGATGTAAACAAATGCATAGTTTAGGCGATTTTTGGCTGAAAGTTATCGTTTTTCTTTCTTAGTACTTTTAAATTATATGGGTGGTAATATTTAGTGATTAAGATTGGTCACTCGATATCATTTGTTTATTTTATAAACAAATTTTATTAGCAAATGCATAGTTTAACCATTTTTAGATAGAAAGTGATCGTTTTTCTTTCTACTAGTCTTCAAATTACATAAGTGGTGCTATTTTGTGACAAAGAATTGCCAATAGATATTATTTGGTTTTTTTATAAACAAATTTTTTAAATGCGTGTTGTCATTTATAGACAGAGAGTAATACTTTTTCTTTCTAATCGTCGTCAAGTTACAAAAGTGGTGATATTTATTGATGACGAATTGTCAATCCAAATTATTTGTTTATGTTACAAACAAATTTGGGAAGCAAATGCACAGTTTGACCATTTATAGGTGAAAAGAGATCGTTTTTCATTCTACTCGTCTTCAAAGTGTCTTCAAAGTGCCGCAAGAATGAATTTGAAATGGATCCTGAAATTATTGAAATGATTTTGACAACTACAACTTGTAGGCTAATTCTTCCCCTGCTTAAAATGACGGATAGGATCCGATAGAGTCAGATACAAAGCCGGATAAAGGTGCGAATAGCCCACGTCGGA
>JAABKJ010009383.1:0-11218 GCA_011634705.1 Andricus grossulariae
GTGTAAAATAATTTTTAGTACGTTTTACAGCAATGTTCGGCCAGCTTAACGTTAAGCTAGCGCAAACACTTTTTTTTTTAATAATAGAGCCCTACATTTGGGAATAGGGGCCCAAATTAGCCCTAAATGAGGCCTAAATTATGAAATAGGTTACATCTCTATACCTCAATTGTGTTGTGCCAGCTTAACATACCTGTGTTATACTGTCAGACTGCGAGGGGACGGTTCTGAGTGACTAGTGTTAGTTCCTATTCACTAATCGGCTAGCACTATACGTATAGAAAGGTAGGAATACGGGTTTATAGTGAGCACTGCAGCTCTTTCATTTTAGGTTTATTGAGCAAAATTATTTCGGACTACAACAATTTATTTCTAAAAGACTCATTTTACACCTCAGTTGGAAAAACTCTTCTTCTCACTCTGACATGTGATAATATTATTATTATACCATTAAGCCATTACCTTTCCGACTCATTAGATAAAAATATACAACAAAAGAAAAAGAAGGCTCTAATGAGCCGGAAGGGAGGTAGTTTGGAAATCTAATTTTGTTTATGAATTTTGTTATGCCCCTTTTTCGGTGCATACAATAGTTCATGAGAAAGATTCGTTCCAGTCTGCAGAGTTGCCTATGAATACTATTAAGAATTCTTTTGATTGAGACATAAATATTTCACCTCAATTTATGGAAAGATATTCCATTTTTATTTAAATATTGCTGAAAGGGTGATTTGAAATTAGCAATGTTAGAAATGTTTGATTTTTCGGATGATCTCTTTCCTATTTGGAAAATGTAATAATCTGAATAGATTAGTTCTGAATCAACCACAAAAATTGATTAAATTTGTTTCTGGATTTTTTTATTAGCAAAGTTAACTTTGAAAATAAAAAATATTTGGTTATTTTGATTAATCAAAATACATTTTTTTTCTGTAGAAATAGGAATTGGTAAATTTTTATAAAACTAGGTATGAATAAAAAGACATTTCTTGCAGCTGTCTCCTTAAACTGCTTTGGAGTTCGAACTCGTAAATCGAAAAAAATGCAATATACATAATTTTGCAGCTTTGAAGTTCATAATTTACATTACCATTATAATAAAATTTAGTAGCACGTTTTGTAGTTCTTCTCAAGTTATTTGTGAGCGTCGAATATCACTTTATGTTTGCGCTAATATATTAGAGACTGCTAGCGTTTTCTTGTTAGACATCCTTTTCTACACATGACTTATACGGCATTATTTCTCAAGTGTACAAAAATCAGAGTTCTCAGATCTGCTTAGTAAGAAGGCGAGAATAGAGAGAGAAATTCAAACTTTATATTACAATGAGTACGCGATTTAGCTTCCGTTCCAAAGCCCACCAGAGGAAATAGAAAAAAAAGCAAAATTCAGTTTCAATGTGATTTCAATTTACTTCTCCGTGTCTTCCACTACGTTGACATAAATCTAAATGAGGAGTAAACGAACAAAAAATATAAATCCGTTCGAGATGATTCCTCAATAGGGACCTACTCTACCTGTCCGATACTGCTGCCGCCATCGAAAATTTCGGCGACCCTGGCAAAAGTAAGGTGAGCAAAGCTCGAAATCCATTGGAAACAATACAAAATAAAATGATAAAAGCTTTCATAAGTCAGACGCATTTAGAAAAAATGGTGTGCGATTTGGAACAAATTTCTGGGTGGTAAAACAATTGTTCAAAATGTGTACGACTTATGGCAGCATTTTATAATTTTACTTTACTTTGCATTGTTTCCAATGGTTTTTGAGTTTTGCTCACCTCACTTTTGCCACGATCGCCGCAATTTTTTGGTGAATCAGTGCCATCGACAGATAGATTAGGTCCCTATAATTAGACAATGCTGTATCTCAAAGATACCAGGGATAGAAGAAAAATTGAAATAGTATCATATAGAGCAAACCATATAACTGGTTATCCAATATTATCGAATGATTGCACGTATAAGCTTGTATTTATGCAGTTTTTAAAGCATATTCAAAGTATAAAATCAACGAATTTTAATATTATTACGTTTGCAAATTTTTTAAAGCGATATTATAATGAGATAGCATTTTTTTGTGAACCAAGGCTCAATAATTGAAGGCGCGGATGCAATAATGGAAATTCAAATTTTCTTTGGCATAATCAAAGTCCCCTAAATGCTTTCAAAAAAATGTTAAAATTTTAATTTTTGAAGGATGTATCTAAATGTTCAATTTTATTCCACACCTTTTTCTACTTACAAAAAAGTTGTAACTTTTTTAGTTTTCAAATAAAAGTAAAAAAATGGTCTTCTTGGGAAATAGTATATTGAGCAACGAATGCGGGAAGTTTCAGAATGCGGGGTTACCCGCAGGAGTTCCTCATACTACTTTTTTTTAGAAGTGCCTAACAAGGGGTGGTGGTGGCTGGGCGTCGGGGGGGGGGGCGTGTGGAGCCCCCAACAGAAGAAAAGCATCTACTGTTACATAGGTTATGTATTTATTAATTATAATAGAGATTCGGGGTTCCCCGAGTTTCGATTGTTTCTTTTTAATACCAAGAGATGGCGGCAACGTCGATTGGCGTGCAGAAATATATTTTTGCATGAAAAAATACTCAAGAGACATCTATGAAACGATGTTTTAACACACTACAATACTGATTTCGTGGAGAATTTAGAATTTTACGGTTGCCAAACAGACATTAAAAGCAGCATTTCTTACGCACGTATACAAAAAATAAATTTCAATTCTTTTTCCCTTCAAGTTGTGCTCAGCTCGTCCGTCTCTGCAATTTTTCAATCAAATGCTCAGGGATTGCTCTTTAGGGTACCTTTAGACTGATAGAGTAATCAGAATATGGAAATGTTTGTTTAGAAAAATTTTATTAATTTTTTACTGACGACGGGTGTAATTTAAACTTTTATGTTTCCTAGCTTTCCGTTTATCGAGAAAATTTTGAGCAGGCAAAGTTCAACTGAAGTGTGTGGCACTGCGGTTGTAGGAAGAATGACGGGATGCTTGGTGGAATGATAAAATCTGCGTAGCCGTAAACGAAAAGGAACAAGCGTATTTGAAAAAGTTGAACATTATAGGCCGTATCGATGACGAGAGAATTAGAATAGAAAATTACTATAGGGTCAAAACAAGCAAAGTGAAAATACTGCTTGAAGAAAGCAAGAATAAAATCAAAGCGGAAGAAGAGAAACAAATGGAAAGCGCTTTTGAAGGAAATAAGAAATTATTTTTCGCAAGTGCGAAGGGAAACAAGAAAGAAAGTAGTAGTACAGAGTTAGTCGGAAATAGGAATACCAAGGGTGAAATAGTATATGATGCGGACGAAGTGAAAACGGTCATAGGGACTATTAAATGAAATTATTGGGAGGGGTACTCATGCAGCAGCACAACTGCGGCGTAGAATACGATACGTCGGAAAACTCGGTTGAAAGAATTACCGTCTCTGAAGTTAGGAATATCATTAAGAACTTAAAGAATGGTAAAGCTGCTGGTATAGATGACATTCGAGATGAGGGAAGTTCCAGATGACTGGAAAATGGCGATCATCGTCCCAATATACAAAGGAAAGGGAGATAAAAGTAACAGATTTTATCCCTACCTATCATTCGCCTATGCCCTTCTACATTTTTCTATCTCCTTTTCAATATAGATTTACACCTATCTCTTTCCGTTCCCTTTTCTCCATGTTTGCATATCCCTCACATATCCCCGTATATCTTTTTCGTCCTCTGTCAATATATTTCTAATACTATCCCTTTCATTTTCAACTTCTATATCCTTCGCCTATTCCCGTATATTCTTTTCTATCTCATTGTCATTCCAGATTTACACCTGTCTCTCTAAATTCTAATCAGTGAAAATTCACTGCCTCTGTTGAATTTAACTCAAAATCAGTAAGGTACTTCTGGCTATTTGCATAATTAAAGTTAGACTGATTCAAATAGCTGGAAGTATTTAACTGATACTGACTTAAATTCCACGGATTAAAATTAAGAGAGGTCCCTTTCAGTCTCGTTTTCTCTATCTCAGTTGTCCCTTTTTTGTCTATCTACGTCTATTGCTTTCTATGTTCGTCAATTCAGCTTTTTCGTTTTGTAAAATGTTCAATCGTGATATTGCTTCAAATTTCCAAACATAGAAAGTCATCCCTTGAGTCAAATCGATTACTACTTACTCATCGCTCCATACACTTGAAGTTTCCCATGAGATTAACATGGGGGAGCATTTTTTTTTTTAATTTTTAAAATAATTCTGCCGTGTTAATTTTTGGTGGCCCAGTGGGACAAAAAAGTTTATGTGGACAAATCAATTTTTAATCTACAATATTCTTCCGATTTGGACGCTGCCCGGCCTTGTATTTGCAAACTTGCAAAAATTTTCAACTGCGCATGTGTCGCAAACCGCGGTCGATTTGAAGTCAATAAATATGTGCTATCAATAATAATACACATAAATAGACCCGACATTCCTAGAACTGCTGGCCCACGCAGTTTTTCAGCTCAAAGGGCTAGAGACGGTTGCGACTCTCGCCTCGGAAGGGCACAGTGCGCGAGTAGTCAGTCGCGTATATTACGCAATATGACGCATTCCAAGCGAAAACGGTTTAGGCGTTATAGGCTTATTGTGCAGTTAAAAAAGTCGCGGTCCGTTAGTCTGCATGCATGCAATCAGTGTTTTTCAAGTCTCTTTGAAGTTTTTTGTTGGCGTACGACAATTTGCCAACTAAAAATCAATATTATATATAATGTCCCGTCAGGAAGGTTAGTACATGAGTATGCATACGACTTTTTGGAGAAAATATCCGAAACGTGAGGGTAAGTTATAAAGGTCTGCATAGTAATCTTTTCAAGTGTAGAATGCATATCGTCAAAAGAATGGAACATGACTGAGAAAATAGTATTTATATTTGTACATTTATGACTTATGTTTATAATATTTTCTCGAAAACTTCGTGCGACGTATTCCCATGACGTCGTGAAACAATACTCAATTCAAGGTATCCCACTCTTCAGGTCTCTTTTTCCATTGGTCAGTCACAGACGCGGAGGAGAGTGTACAGGGACCGTGGTGGGAGTTGACGGAACTGCGCAATTTGAATTAACCGTATACAGGGGGCCTGAAATGTTGGGGTCTTGAAATAATGGCGTCTTGAAATGATGGAGACTTTACTGTAATTTATAGTTGAGGAAAATAATTTTTAAAAAAATTTGTGTTTATAAACAAACGAATTAACGAAAGTTATTTTTCAGGATTGAAAATGTTTAGACCATTGAAGTCCAAAGTTTTGATATAAAATTTGAGAGCAAATAAGGTCTTATCACCATTACTTGTTTAAACAATTAATAGTAGTCAGTTTGTAAAGTGTTATAGCAAAGAGTCATCAAAAAGACATTTATAGTCGATTCCGTAAAGAGAATTTAAACGCACTCGTTGAAGTATAGTTAAACTGTTTATTTTTTAATACATATTATTAAAATAATCAACACACGCGCTTATTCGTTCGAAAATACCAAACTCTATATTTTTTAATAAAAATTGTTCAAGTAATTAATAATTCTTGTAAATTTGCAAAGTATCGCAGCAACGAGTTGTCGAAAAGACATTCTTGGTTGATTTCGTGTACAATTTTATCCTATTCGTTGAAAAGTAGCCAAACTCTGAAGTTGTTAATAAAAATTGATTAAATAATTAATAATTCTTGGGAATTTGCAAAGCATAATAGAAAACAATCATCGGAAAGACATTCTTCGTTAATTCCGTAAACAAATAAAGCCTTTTAGTTGAGAAATAGTCTAACTCAGAATTTGTTTATGAAAATTGTTTATATAATTAATTATTCTTGTAAATTTGCAAAGTAACATATCAAAGAGTCGCCGAAAAAACATTCTTAGTTGATTCCGTGAAAAATTGAGCTTATTCATTGAAAAATAGCCAAACTCGGAATTTGTTTATGAAAATTGTTTAAATAGTTAATAATTCTTGGAAATTTGCAAAGCACCATAGAAAAAGTCATCGCAAGGACATTCTTCATCAATTATGTAAAAAATTAAGCCTACTCATTAAAAATTAGCCAATCTTGAAGTTTGTTTATAAAAATTGTTTAAATAATTAATAGGAGGAAAGCTGGTAATGCAGGTCAGCAGGTGATACCAGTCATTACAATTTCACTCGTGTTACTGCGTTTCCGCCCATGCACACATGCGTGGTATAGGCGCGGGGTATAGTCACGCCACCCGCTTTGCATGTGTGCGTGCGCGGGAACGCAGTATGTACGAGTGAAATTGTAATGACCCGTATTACATGCTGACCGGCAATACCCGCTTTTCCCCTAATTCTTGAGAATTTGCAAAGCATCATAGAGAGCAGTCATCGAAAAGACATTCTTAGTGGATTCCGTAAACAAATCAAGCCTATTTGTTGAAAAATAACCAAACTCTGAATTTCTTTATGAAAATTGTTTAAATAATAATAAATAGTTCGTGTGAATTTAAAAAACTCTCAAATTCTCTACTCTCTCTCAAATTTTATACAAAAACTCTGGATTTCAGTAAGAAAAGCATTCTGAATCCCGAAAATAACTTTGTTCATTAATTTTTTATAACGTAATAAATTATTTTTTTAAATTATTTTTATCGACTGCAAATCATTTCTAGACAGTTTTTAGCACAGATATAAAACTTTCTTTGATAAATCTAAAAAATTAAAAAAAAATGGTACTTCTGAAAAGTAAAAAAAATGTCAACTTTGTTGTTAAATAAAAAATTAACCAAATTTATTATAAAAAATCCAAACACACAAATCCTTCAGAAAGTGAGAGTCTGTATGTTAAAAAGAATTAAAGTGAAGATGTGTGATGTTTTGAGAGTTTGAGACTATTTGGGGTAGTCTGAGAGGTTAGGTTGCTTAGCGTGAGGAGCAGGGTGGGAAGACAGGTGTAGCAGAGTAGCGGCGACAGGGAGGGATAGGGAGAGAGAAGCACGGAAGAGGTACGATTCGCAGGGTGAGGTAGCGCCGTGGCGACAGAAGCTACGCAAGTTACGTAAGGAAATACGGACAGCGGTTGCTTCGAATCGTCTTGATGGGTTCAGACGAGGAAGTATTCTACACGCCGAAAAGTGAGACAAAAAAGAGGGGCCCATATAGAAAAACGATAGAGAGGGAGAGATTGAGGGCGGATAGTTTTGGCTCAATCGAAACATTCATAAATAGGAAGAGGGATAGGGCGGAAAGAGGAAGTAGTGAAGACAAGATAGAAGCCACGCTAAAAACCCCGAAAATGATCAGAAAACCACCGGGAAAAGATCAAAATAGAGAGGGGGAGAACGACAAGGAGGAAGAAAAAGACAAAGTTGAACAAAGAGGGCCAATAGAAGTTTAGAACAAAGATTAGAAAACTAGGATGAGCATAATAAAAAGGTAGCACAGTTCGAAGGTAGGATAGTGAAGATTCAAAAATCAAACCGGGAGTTGGGTGAAGGGAAGTGTGGGAATATTGAGAAGGAAAGGCTAAGGGAAATAGAAAGAAGATTATAAAGAAAGGAAAGAGATGAAAAAAAGAAAACATAGTGATAAAGGGTATAGATTAGAAGGGAAGGAATTGAGGGAAGGAGCGGAGGATGTGCTAAGTGTAGGAAAGGAAACGCGAAGAGAAGAAAAAATGGTACTAGTGACACTAAAGAAATGGGAACATGAGAGGGAAGTGATGAAAAAGAAGAGGTTGTTACATGGAAGCACGGAGAGAATAGAGAATGATTTGACATGGATAGAAAGGAATATGCAGTATAATTTAAGGCAAATAGCGGAAGAGGAAAGACGTAAGGAAAAAAGAACTTGGGTTAAGTATGGCAGAGTACAGATAGAAGAAGTATGGTGGGATTGGGACGAAGAAAGAGAAGAGCAGGATTGGAGAGAAAGGATAGAGAATTTATGAGAAATTTGGCACAAACGGATGAAGTAGTAATGATGGAGACGTGGCTAGATGAAAGGGATGGGAAAGAGTAAGGGGAAGGTTGCCAAGAGGTTACAAATAGAAAGTTCAAAATGCAAAGAGAAAAAATAAAAAAGGTAGAGCAATGGAAAGAATGGTGATGGGAGTAAGCAACGAATGTATAACAGGAACGGATACAAAAGGGAGGAAAGAGCAAAAAGAAGGAGTAATAGTAGAAGAGGTAGTGATGCGAAGAGAGACGTGGAAGATAATGTGTGTTTATGTGAAGGGTGATATGCAGGAGAAATCAGAGTTGATGAAAGAACTGATGGAAGAAAATAAGGAGGGGATTAGTCTTATAATAGGGGGAGATTTCAATGCGAGAACAGGAGATAAAGGAGGAAGGGAATGGGGGGGGGGAGCGAGGAAGATAATCCAAAGACAAGATACTGAATGGGGAGGGAAAGAAATTGTTAAAGAGCTTGAAGGAGCTGGGATGGTTTATCTAAAACGGAAATATAGAGGGAGATGAGGAAGGGGAATATAGACGCTCAGGAGGAGGAAGGGGAACGGTAATTGATTATGTTATGGTGGACGATGAGATAAGAGAGAAGGTCAAGAAACTAGAGGTAGGGGATTACATAGCTTCGGATCACTTACCCGTAATAGTGATATTAGAGGGAGAAAAAAATAATAACAATATGGATAAAAAGGAAGCGAAGGTTAAAAGAGCTGAAAAAGGAGATTAGTCAATGGAAGGAAAAGAACAGTTCAAAGGAAAGGTTAGAAATATCAAAACAGGAAAGGGAAATGTGGATGAGGAGATGGAAATAGTGATAGAAGAAATAATAAGGGGATTAGAAAGTGCAAGCAAAAAAGAAGTTAAGAAAGGAGGGGATAGAAATGGATGGAATGAGGAATGTAAAGAGAAAAAAAGGAGGTCAGATAGGAATTAAGAAGATAGAGAAAATAGAAAAGAAGTGGAAAAGAATATAGGAGAAAAAAGAAAGAGTATACTGAGTTGTGCGATCAAAATAAAGAGGAGGAGAATAAAAGGTTTGTGGAAGAGGCGGAGAAGGCTAGGACGGAAGGAGAGGTTTGGAAAGTAGTGAATAGAGAGAGAAAAAGAAGAAAAAGAGTGAACCAGGATAATGAAATTGTAGAATGGAACAAATATTTTATGGATTTGCTAGAAGGAGTAGAGAGAAAAGTTAGGAAAGGAGAAAAATATGGTAGAGGAAGGGATGAGGAAGAGGACGTAACAAGGGAGTAGTAATTTAGGTAATTCAAAGTAATTTAGACAATCCAAGAAATTTAGTTTTAATACAGAGAAATACAAATAATTCAAAGTAATTCAGACAATCCAAGTAATCCACTTACAATGCAGCGTAATCTAACTGTATTCCAGGTAGTTGAAAGTAATTTAGATAATTCAAGAAATTAACTTTTAATATAGAGTAATCCAAATAATCCACTCGTAATACAGTTAATACGAACTTATATAGATAATCCCAGTTATAAGCTTATAATCCAGAGTAATCCAGAAAATTCGGAGTAATTTACGTTGGTAAACCGCACAGTTGTAAACTATACTAGAACCTGATTAACAAATAGAAAAAAGACTGAAATTAATAAAAATGAAATTCTTCACGATTATAAAATTTGAATGCTTTTCAAATCCTTATGAAATATATAGTGCATATATTTTCTTATTAAAATGAATATATTATAGTTCAGATAGAAAAGTTGTACCTATTATTAAAGAGATAACTAAAAGATATTAAAAAGGCCAAGCTCTTAATTTGTTTAGGAAAATTGTGTAAATAATTAATAATTATTACAAATTTGCAAATTATCGTAGGAAAGAGTCATCGAGAAGTTAAAAATAGTCAAACTCTGAATTTTTTTAATGACAATTCTTTAAATAATTAACAATTATTGGGAATTTACCAAGCATCATAGAAAAAAGTCATCGGAAAGATATTCTTAGTTGACTCCATTTTCTTTAAAGATAAACGAGTCAAGGGTGAACACATTTAAAAAAATTTTCAAACTTCTTTAAATTCCGAAAATAATAAAAATGTTAATGTTTTCTGAAAAAAACAGTACAGGATGAGTTCACATTTACAAAGATTGCAATAATAGTTACAATTAGAAGGACGTCATATTCTTTGAAAATGTAACTGAAAGTTAAATAAAATAAAATTCTAAACGTTCATAAATTTGTATTGTCAGTTAAAATTAGAAGGATGTAATTGTCTTTGAAAATGTAAGTGAAAGGGAAATAAAATAAATTTCTAAATGTTCATAATTTTTATTGTTTATTATTTTAATAAAAAAGGGAGGCTATATAATTTCAAAAAGAAACATTAAGAAATAAGCCAAAATATTATTCAAAATTTTAATTTTTTTTTAAATAAGCCCAGGATAAAATCATATTTTTGAATTGCTCAAGATTTCAAAAATATTTTAAATTTGAAAGAAGTCATAGTCGCCGAAAATGTAACTAAAATAAAAATAAAATGAATTTCTAAATATTCATAATTTTCCATTATTTATAATTAAAATAAACAAAAACAATTTGAGGTTGAAATTGTAAACTTTTTTTTAATTACTTGAAAGCTATTTATATTTTGAAAAATTTTAAAAGAAGAGCACAGGATGAATTCCCTTACATTTTTTTAAGATTGAATAAATTGTTCAAAAAACAAAAATGAGCTCAGCCGAATTCTGTACGATCGCAGTAACTTATCAGTATAAATCTTCTTTTCGGTAATGTAAACCGATGCTTTAATTGTCGTGACTCGAGGGCACTCACACTCTCGGATCTACGAGGCTAGACGTGTTCAAGCCAGGCCAGTTGCTGATACAACACATACGCAGTAGAACTGGGAACATAACAGTATGCCAAGCTATTAAAGCCGATGAGCGACTACGACCCCCTTTTTTAATATAGGATACATAGTAGAACCTGAGTTCGAACTTGAAATCATAAAAAACTTAACATTAAAAATAAACTAATGAGTAGTATAGTAGTGGGCTGAAAAACACTTTTTTCGAGGTAGCATATTCTAACAGTGGGTTAAAAATGTATTTGCTCAACAATAGTAAGCCCTCAGAATTTTTCTTTGATGAAATTATATCTTCTGTTCTGCATTGTAAAAAATAACAAAATTGTACCAGTTAGAATGGTAAAATTAACAACAAAAAATTGGTGCAATTTTACTACTCTGATTATGGGGTGAATACCACTTGCATGTTAGAAGTTCCAACCAATCTTGTAACTTTAC
>JAABKJ010009384.1:0-11217 GCA_011634705.1 Andricus grossulariae
TGCAAGACATCGAGTCGAGGTCCTTCCTCCTGTTTTTGGTACTTTTGAAATTTTGAAGAATTCATGTAGGAATTCTACAGAATCATTCTATTTAAATTCTATAGAATTTTTCCAGCTAGGTCATGAAATTTCAGTGGATTTAAAGAGACTTCATAGCGTTTCAAATATTTTCAAGGATTTTAAAGAGAGTATGAGGTAGTACAAATTTCACATTGTGTTACATTTTTTGTCGGTCTTATTATTCTTACACGAAATGAATTAGTGTAATAAAATTTTGTGGAATGAAAGAAAATATATGAGCACTGGCGTACTAGGTACCCAAGGGTGCGACACGAAAAGCATACCTTGGCGTGCCAAGGCTCTGAAGATTAGCAAAAAAAAAATAAAAATAAAAAAAGGTAATTGGGATTTTGAAAATACGTGAAAGGATAACAGATCAAATGAACAAATCAATTCATTTTCAAACGAAACCACTAATCTTGAAAGGACGGTTGATGAAAAAGTCCTGGTTTCAATTTCTTCACATTTTTTGACAAGAAATACTGGCACCTGATCTTCCATAAACCGATTCTAAGGACCGATTAGTGAAAGGTATATTCCGACAGGCCGGGATCCAGGCCAAAGGGGAGAGGTTGGATTCTAGTTTTTGGCCGTCCCAAGTTCTCACTCAGGCCCTTGCGGCTCTGACGGGAATCCCCATGATGCAAATTAATTTGCATCATAGCAGAGGCGCCTCGGAGGTTCTTGCCCGGCGCATGTCAGTGGTGCAGAGAGGCCTTGCCCTAACGCAAGAACCCTGATTATACAGGGAAAGGATGAGCTACTTGTCAGGGTGTGGCTTCATGTATGAAGCGCCGCGCGAAAAAAAAAACACCAAGGGCATGCATAGTGGAGGCTCTAATTCAGCACTGCCAGGAGAACAAGATTCCTTTGCTGTTGAGAGGAGGAGATTCAATCGAATGTCTAGCGGTCACTGAGATGGAAGTTCTGAATCGAGGTGTTACTGCCACATTCCAGATTAAAAACAGGAGTGAGGTTCTCGATTATACTCAATGCGCGTATGAACTGAGGAGCAAGATAAAGCGCTGGTGAGTCTTTCTCAGACCGCAAACATATCTTGTTTCGGACAACTCTAGGAAAACTGGTGGTTTCAAAGATAAGAAAACCCAGAAACACACTTTGGGACAAATATAAAGAGGAACTCAAAGCCAGGCTTATGGAATTTCCCAAAAACTACGGTACTGTAGATGAATTAGAGCACGCAGCAGATTTTCTGCGAAGGACTCTGACTACATCATATGCGAAGAATCGCCCTACAAGCACAATTAAGTCTGGGAAAGGAGCAGAATAGTGGATCACCCACCTGCAGAAACTCCGTGAAAAGAATCAAGCATTGTGCAGCAGTGCAAACAGAACTAAATTGCCTTCAGTCTGGTACATTTATCATACGGCTCAGAATGAATAAAATAAACATATAAGAATAAGGCTTGATGACGGTGAGTTTGGCGAATACGAAGCAGCAACACTGAATCATATGATGGAAGTTCAGTTCGCGGGTGTTCAACGAGTTCAAACCGAGCAAGAGATGAATGCTGGGGCCAAAGGAAGTAGAAGGTCGATTGAAATTTCGCCGCCAAGGTCATTGATAACAATAAGGTGGAATGGGCCATAAGGTCCTTCTGTCCCTTTAAATCACCAGGGAAGGATGGGGCCTGTCCAGCGCTCTTAGAAAAGGGCATGGAGTTAATCGTCCCTCCACTGACCAAACTATTTAAGGCAAGCGTTGCCCTAAAATATGTGCCATCCGCATGAAAGTATGGCAGATCTGCTCGGACAGCCATGCGACATTAACTGCAGTTGAGAAACCAGACATAACATCATAACTGGTTTCGGAATGCAAAGTGGCGTTAAACCTACTTGCAGAAAAGAACAAAGTGGCTCTCATATGGGTCCCTGGTCGCACAGGGATCAACGGTAACGAAAAGGCGGACCAGTTGGAAGACTGCCGCGCAGCAAGTGCATGCAGAGGACCGGAACCAGTACTGGGACTAGCGACTTGCTGCATCGGGGTGGCCATGAAAAGCTGGATCCGAACAAGAAACCGGGAGTACTGAGAGGAAGCCCAGGGTCGCCGACAGGCGAAAGCCGTCCTGGGCTATACGTACAGGATGGGCGGAGCCAGAGAAATCCTGGGTTTATCCAAGAAAGACATAAGGACACTGTTCCAGATGATTACAGGGCACAACCACCTGAATTATCATATGCACAAAATGGGGTATAACCCCGCGACAGAGAGGAGGAAATGCAGGGAAAAAATAAAATCAAAGAAAGACCTAGGAACTCGTATTTAAGATACGTGTATTGTTAATACTGATTTATCTTGAGAATCTCAGATAATTTTATGACATAATAATAATGAAATCTCTTTAAATCCATTAAAATTCCACGAACTCCTGTAAAGTCATTAGAATTCTATGATAATCCATAATTCTTGTGAGAAATCCTTTAAAATCATCTGAAATACAATACAACACTTTTAAATTTCATAAGATCCTATAAAATTCTTACAAATCTGGGCAAAAAGTTTCAAATCGCTTAAAAACTCGTGAAATCGTTGAATCATAAGAAATCCTTTAAAATCTGTACTTTAAATACATTGAAATATTCATTATCCCATGTCATACCTAAAATCCTATTAAAATCTTGTGCAATCCTTGCAAATTTTGTGTCATCTATTGAAAATTCTTTAAATCTTGGGAATCTTAAAATTAAAAATTGCTTTGGAAGATTATAAAACATTTTATCAAATACGCGAAAAATAATATCCATCTTTTTAATTCTCGCAATATATTTTGTGGAATTTATATTACTTTTTCTATGTACGTGAGAGATTATAATTGTACTCAGTGTGACATCAGTTTTAACGAATTTAGTGATTAACTGTTTTCCTTGAAACTGTCTTATGTAAATATGAAATACAAATATCTCAGAATGATAT
The DNA here is from genome assembly GCA_011634705.1 of Andricus grossulariae. Classification (NCBI taxonomy): domain Eukaryota; kingdom Metazoa; phylum Arthropoda; class Insecta; order Hymenoptera; family Cynipidae; genus Andricus; species Andricus grossulariae. Next base: position 2,999 of record JAABKJ010009384.1, read on the forward strand.
CACAATTTACAATAAAAGGTCAAGTTTCATGGGTTAATATTAGATTACAAGGAATTAAAAAATATTTCATAAGATTTTAATACTATTTTAAATATTTCAACGGATTTGAAGGGATTGCACAACATTTTAAAGGAGTCCTTATGATTGAAATATCTCCTGGCATTTAAAGGAATTTGAACGTATTTCCACGGATCTAAAAGGATTTTATAGGATTACACGGACTATTAAAGAATTTTATTGGACTTAAAGTACTTTTAAAGGATTTCATATAAGATTTCATGGGGTTTCATCTAATTCAAAAAGCACGTGTCGAAACTTATTCGTGGAGGAAGCTGTAAGCTACTCCTATGTATATTAGGATGGTGTAACAAATAAGATTTCAACATAAAGTTCATTTGCAATCAAATAGTTATATTTTAAGATAAAAAAATTTGTTTTCAACCCAAAAGAAGAAATTTTTAACGAAATCAATATTTAAGCAAAAATAGAAGTTGAATTTTCACTTACAAAATTAATTTTAAATGAAAAAGTATGTTCTCATACTTTGCAATATTACATGGACAATTAAGTAAATCGCCACTTAATAACCGAAAATGTTTGCAGCGTCCAAATTTAATTCAACTCCCAACACTTGCTAATATGTTTGAAACCTAGAAAAAGAATTATATTCCTCATATTCCTTGTATAAATCACTCCATCAAAAGCTGAATTTGGGCAGGGCATACTGGGGAAAACCCCAGGGTTGCCGATAGGCGAAAGCCATTCTGGGCTATACGTACAGGTTGGGTAGAACCAGGGTAAACCTGAGATTACCCACGAAAAACTGAAACTAAACTAACTAATAAGACGGATACCATTTGATGGAATGTTTTAGAAATTTTCAAAGCAATGTTTGATTTCCAGATATTAAAATTTCCAAGATTTCCCAGATATCAAGGGTTTTATATAGAGTACAAGAAATTTCAAAGTAATTCATAAGATTTGAATAGCATATTAAATATTTCCACAGATTTGAAAGGATTGGATAGGATTGCAGCAATTTTCAAAGTACTTTATTGGATTTAAAGGGCCTCTTAAGGATTTCGTGAAAGATTTCATGGGATCTCATAGAAATTTAACCCTCCGCCGTCCTCGTGGGTCGTTCGTGACACAGTCGATTTTTAGAGCTCGAATTTTATTGGGAAGAAAGAGGCGTGAAAGGACAAAAAAAATTTTTTTGAATACGCAAAAACAATTGAATGTTAAAATAGAGGATCGGAATAATAACTTTTCAACAACAACAATTCATTCACGCTGAATCACTTTGAATTTTACCGCCCTCTACAACCTCTTCATAGAGCTACAAAAATGCCCCAAAAAAGTTAAATTGACATGTGTTATGTTTTGATAATTTAACTAGCATAAGAATTTTTTAATTAGACCTTGTAGTTTTCCTATCAATAATCCCTGGTAAGGGGGTCAAAATTGGCTCTGAAACATGTTGGTTTCCTGTTAGTATGAAAAGGACGGAGAAAGAAAATGTTTTTTCTTTTTCAATTGTGAATCTTTTTCATGCTCATTTTGCATCAAATTATTCAAGATAAAAAAGATTTCTTTTCGATGTTAAGTTTAAAATTTTTCAAATAGAGACACTAAACTCATGATTCGTTCCAATCTGCAGGCTTTGTTTATGAATATTTTCAGAATTCTTTTAATTGAGTCTAAATATTTTTACCTCAATTTCTTGAAAGAAATCTTTTTATTTAAAATTTTTGAAAGGAGAATGCATTAAATATTAGCAATGTTAGAAATACATTCAGATTTGTGGACTTTCTCTTTTCCTAGTTGGAAAATGTAATAGACTGAATAGATTGTTTCAGAATCAACCATAAACTGTAAAAAGATAGCTCTAGTCATTTTTTTAATGAAAATAAAATCTTCAAGTACATGCGCTTTCAGGCTTGCATACTCGTACCTCTTTTTTTTAAATTATTCCTTCTAGCTCTTTATTCCCAAAAGTAGATATAAGTAAAAAAAGTTTCAGTCAGAATAAAAAAAAAATAAATATATTTATGTTAATCCTTTTGTTAAGCCAAGTATTGAAATCATTGGGACCAAAAAATTATTCTTCAATTCAAATAAATCTTTTGTTGAATATAACAAAACACCACTTTATCTAAGAAACGTGTTCGTTGCAACAAGAAGCTGTAACTTCAATTTTAATTTAAAAGAACTAACCAATAAAATACCAAAAAATCTAATAATGCTAATATGCTAATCTAATAATCTAATGCTGAAATTTCTTTGATTCGAAGCATGCTTTTTGAATGTATGGTGAAATGTTGAAAGACGTGCGTACTGGAATATAAAATTTCATAGGAAATTGTGAGAATGACAATTAGATAAAGACCAAAAATAAATTCATTCCCAGACTATATGATTGAAAAGTGCAGTCAAAACTATAGAAGTATGTTGCCCTTAATTGTAGTGTTCTAAGTAAACGAAAATATAAGACTTTTTTTTGGGCGCTGGGGGTAGAAAAAAACTAAATGGTCTTTATCCAGTTATCAGTATCAGCGTTGGCATGATTGAAAATGATATTCCGTATTACTTACTCAATGTTAAGAGAAGTCCACTTTCACAAGCAATATCATTTTTTTTACACACACATTACTAAGTATTGGTAGATAAATTAAATTCTGTCGAGTTGAATGCTTCGTGTCTGTGTATTCCCCAATAAAAATACTGTAGATAGTGGATATCATCCATATGTGGAGAAAACATTAGGGTAATACAAAGTATGGATGGAATTGATTTAAATCGATACAAAAAGTCTTCATATGAACTTACAGAATATCTTTATTATATATTATTTTGACAAAATTATGATATTGAATAGATGACAATTTTATGGTGGCACACAATAAAGGGCAAATTGTTGTATAATAACTCGTAGTAATAATTTGACCTTGCAATGTATTTTTGTCTACGTTTTTATTTTAAAACTAAGATAGAGTATTTATTTGGTAAGAAAAAGCTGATTTCACAAGTTATTTATGACCTCATTGTAGCAGGTGAAACAGATGGACAAATTATTTTTTCGTAAAACTTATAGAAACAGCTTTTCATTCCAAAATTGATAATCCAAGGGCGAGTTATTCGACGTCGGGTCATGTACAGTGTGAGATCGCTGGCATGTAAATGTTTCCAAAGAAGATTATACTTCTAAACCAATAAATGTACTTTAAAATGGGAAGCAAGGATAGAAAATTTTATCCAATAATATTCACGATTTTCACATCTACAACTAGTAACACCAGTAAAGTAATATAAATTTCTCTACGTTTTTTTTCACATTTCTTCTTGCATTCTATAAATTGTAAAATACGTTTCTGTAGAAAAAATAACATGTTACGCCAGGATATTTTCCAGGGGCATCCCTATACTGCTTGTCATGGACTTCCCTTTAGGATAATATATTTTATATAAGTAAACAGATTGCATATTCCAGATTAAAGGTGAAAAAGTGAAAAAAAGATTTTAGTTATAAAGTACAGTTTTCTCCAATTAATTTTCATTTTTTTCGTTGCAGGCTGAAATTTATTTAAGTAATTAACATCCAATGTTATACCTTTTCATCAATCAATCCCGAATCTTTTCTCATTTAGTGAAAAAATGAATGCATCATTTTTTTTATACTTTTAAAAGAAGTTGGAACCGTGGGTTTGTAGTCCTAAGCACACCCAAAATGATTTAAACTATTAATTAAGGTCCATTTCAAAATATACCCTCAAATCGTGAAAAACAATACAACCTACGGTATAATGTTACTATTTTTACTTACCATTTCTACGAAAGTTACCGTTAATTAAAAGTTGTAATCGTTTTGGTTTTATACGGGTCACAATGCATTCTTTAACGAAATTGCACCCAAGTGGACACAGGATATTATTTTAAACCGTTCGGAGATTGCTTCTGCAACGTTAACGAAACGACTTATGTAACTGATTTAATCTCATATGAAATCCTTCATTATCCGTTTAAATTCTTTGAAATACTTTTATTTACTCTTCATTAGTTAGTGTTGAAAATATCAAACAAATGGAAATTACTTCAATAATTTCAAAAAATATTATTACTATGTCATTAATAAAAAAAAATCATAGATTGTCACTTATCGCGTAATAATCATCTATGTCAAAGAATAGTTTAAAAAAGCTCATTTAAAGCGTGTATTTTACACCAAATTCATATTGTGAATTTTCGTTGGCATTTTCCGGGCAGAATACAAACTGATTGGGGGAAGGGTTCAAAATAAAACGGTATTGGGTGAAAATTATTTCATGAATATTTTTCAAATCTGGCTCTTTGATATTTTAAAAAGTATCAGGTGTATATTTTTCCACGTTAACGCAATTCAAGAAATAATTTATCTGAATTATAAAATTATAATAATGATACATATAATATAGTTGGTTTTACTATCGAAGATGTTAAACGAAAGTATTTATCTCAAGACCATATTTCGCTTTCACTTCAAGTGAAAAAACGTCCTGTTCCTGAAATTCATTCAATGTCCGTATCAGTAAGGACTGGCATATCAATTCTAGGAGGGTAAATTCAGATTTAGTTCGTACTCATTGCGGACAACACCGGATAGAGTTTGTAAAAATAGCAATTTTCACAGGAAGCGGATTAAATAAAAAATTGTTATTTGGAGAACTAAATTTGATATAATTTTTATATTTTCACAGTAATTTTTATATTGGAAGTTTGGATGGTCAAAAGACGGAAGACATTTATGAATTTTTAATGTAAAACAATGTATGAAGGAAAAAATTAAAGCGTAATGAATAAAATCTTCTGAATGCGCCGCTCGTTCCGTGTTCACAAAACTTTTGATGTCTAATCCAAATATCTATAAGTTAACGGAGGATCTATATATTATGCTTGGCCTCCTTTTGTGAAAGTATTTATATAACATTATATAGTAATGTATTATTATCATTATTATTATATTATAAAGAATATAACATTTTTATTTATATTTTGCAATTGCATAAATTATAAAGATATGCATACATTCATCTTAAAATCGTTAGAATCATATAATTTTATGTAGTTTCTGCGCCAGGGCCAAAAAGTTATTCAACAAATATTCTCTTATAGAAAGACACGTGTTATTTAACAAAGAAATGCGTCATATCATTTTGAACGAGGCTTTTGCACGAGGTACCAATATTTGCTTCTTTGCCTCGGCAAAGATACGGTTTTGCGATGAAAATCGCATATTTAAAATTATAAAGTACGTCACGTATAAAATGAGTCAATAACAATTTTTTATATTACAATCGTGATAATATATAATAAATTGAATTTGAAAACTAAAAATATCGCAATGCTCCTATCCAGTGAGAAACTTGAAATCGACTTATCAGGTGATCTTTCTAGAGAAATTTAGAAAATGGATAGTTTTTTTATTTAAATAAAACCTACAGGTAATTAGATATTTCAAAACAAAAAGATTCTGCAAATTTTGCGTTAGGTTGGGGCATAGAGGCAATTTGAGAAACCATCAGATACAGCTGAGTAAACCGAAATTTATTGAAAAAAAAAAACATTTTCCTTCGGTACCAGGACCCTGACAACTATTCTTTTTCTTTTGAAAATTTGATTTCAGACTAGTCACACCCTTCCCCTTCCGTTTTTTCTCATGATACCGCTCGTTTTACTTAGAATTTTTCTTTTGACAATGAAAAACTACTGTATTTATTATAGGAAAAGATCGATTTTAAACATTTTTTTTAGAACTAAATTCTCAAAACAAAGAAACGTAATTTAAACAAATACAACTTTGTCACATAGTCATGGGAGCAATATCTGAGTTACGTAGATGTTTAATAATAATGACGAAGTTGGAAAAATAAAAAAAAAACTAGAGTTTTCTACCGCAATTTAAGAACAAGTTATAACTAAATAATAATTCAATGTATAACAATTGACAAATTATTTAAAGAAAAATCAGTTTCTCTATAAATGACTTATGGTCCTAATAAACGTAAAAATGTTCCTATCCATGAGTTATCAGGAGAAAAAAATTATTTAATCAAGGGCAAAATTGTTTGAACAATTGAAAATAATGTTTTTAATTCTCAAACACAGTTATATAGTCGAATCAAAATAATGTATAGCAAAAAAAAAGAAAAGCTTTTATGTGTTAGGTTTGCGCTAAATTCTCAATTTCAGTTTTTGAGGCTTTTTTGAGGCTCTATAAGGGCTGGAGGGGAAGAAGGCATCAAAATTGAAATTAATTTGGCAGGAACCATTCGTTGAAGACTTATCAATAAATTGTAATAATCTCCCGCAAGCTAAATTCAAATCCAGAAAAGTGAATCACATTTTTCAGAAAACAAAAATGTTCTCACGTTAATCTCATGGGATTTTCCAGCCATGAGTAAGCAATTAAGCTTTTTGGACCACGCTAATGTATATAGGACTAGATTACAGCCTCCTCTGCGAGCAAGTTTCGAAGCGTGTCTTTAAAATTCTATGAGATCCCATGAAATCTTACATGAAATCCTTTAAAATCCCTTTAAATCCAATAAAATACTTTTAAATTCTGTGTAATCTACTGAAAACCCTCAAGGCATTGGAAAACCTTAAATTAAAAATTGCTTTGAAAATTTCTGAAACATTTCATCAAAGGATATCAGTCGTTTTAATTCTTGCAACATATTTGGTAGAATTTATATTAGTTTTTCCGCGCAAAAAGAGGCTTTCTATAAAATGAAAAAGATTATGCTGTAAATTGTGACATTCTTCTGAGATATTTGTATTTCATATTTACCTAAGACTGTTTCGAGGAAACAATTATTTACTAAATTCGTCAAAGCTGATGTACCTATTAACACTATTACAATATTTTACGATTTATGGAAAGCTAGTTTTTACAGCGAAAAACTAATCTAAATTCTGCAAAATGTGATGTGAGAAGTGAAAAGATGGATATTATTCTTTCGCAGATTTGATCAAATATTTTAGAATGTTTCCAAGCAATTTTTAATTTCACTATTCTCAAGATTTCAAGGCTTTTCAATGGATTACAAGGAATTGAAAACGATTGCATACGATTTTAATAGGATTTCAAATATTTGAATGGATTTATAGTAATTGTTAGAGATTTCGAAGGATTTCTTATTATTCAAATATTTCACAGGAATTAAAGGAATTGGAAAGTATTTTGACGGATTTGAAAGGATTTTTCAGGATTTTATGGAATTTCGATGCATTCTACTGGTTCTGAGGGAATTTTGAAGGATTTCGTGTAAGATTTCATTGGAGCTGATAGAATTCTGCTGACTTTACTTAAATTCACGGGATTTCGATTGATTTCAAGAGATTTCATAGGGTTTCAAAAATTTCCGTGCATTTTGAAAGAATTTTATGAGATTTCATTATTCTTAGAAAGTGTTTTGCAAAGTTATAACGTTTTGAATTATGATAGTGCGAGCCTACAGAGTTTTCCTACACATACAATTAATTATGTTGACGATGTTATAAAATTATTTGGATTCTCAAGATAAACTTATATCAATGATACACGTGTCTAAAATTCGGTGTCTTGCGGTGTTTCTTAAATTTGATTTTTTGTAAATAATAAATGATGTACACCAATAAAATAATTACTAGTTAATTTATCTTATTTTTTCAAATTTAAAAACTATATTACTTTGCTATAGTATTCTTTTCAACTTTCAAACGGTGATATTTTTTCGAATTTTGATCATTCAATGAATAAATATTTATTTTCTTATTTTTGTCAAATTTTCATCAAAAAATTAAAAACTCGAATATTTATAGCAATCCAAAGCCGATTTTAAAAATCCACGAAATTTTACTCTTGAAATTGTCAATCAATTTTCTAGGAGCTGGTTAATTTGATTACATCAGAATGTGTTTAACCGTGTTCAGATACTTAGTATCCGAGAAGCATGTTTTAATTTTTTGTACATGTACCTGAATAACTTCTTTTAATAAGGAAAAATTAACATTTTGTTGATTCTCCAATTCTGCGCTGCCACCCTTCAATCTACGTAACAAGAAAAAAGTGGTTTTATTGTAAGAAATGTTTTAGTTAGTTAGAACAAATTAAATATTTGTATATTTATGTTAATAGATTTTATTTTGCAGGCAAGAAATTCAATCATTAACACCAAGAAATTATTCTTTAATCTACATGC